>JADNRX010000245.1:0-83929 GCA_015501595.1 Hymenopellis radicata | reverse complement strand
CGGTCAGGCACCGCGGCCAACACGTGACGTCTGGCCGGTGCAGACTCGCGGCCATCGGATTGCAGTCCGTTCACCTGCGGAGTGCTGTTGTAGGTATCCAACTTACAGTGTCTAAAAATTTCATGTATGTCCGTCTTCCTTAATGTAACATGTTGTCTTTGTCCCCCCCCCCACATCTCATACTTCAGTGTGCATCCCCCCCCACTTTATAATAACGTAGGTCTATGGTTTGCGCACAGTTCTGCTTTCACTAGCGCCCGAGGCACACCCCTCAGTCAGGAGGACATATCATGAGGCTCCAACCTTTGCAGCCTGCTGTTCTTAGTCACGAGCTTGCAATATAGGACCAGTCAGTCTGCAATCTAACTAACCGGACCGCAATCCCGCTTTCCCGATCGCAACCTCTGGCGATCCGTTCGCAAGCTATTCTCATCTTGGTCTGCAAGCTCTTCTTCTCTTGGTCTGCAAGCTCTTCTTCTCTTGGTCTGCAAGCTCTTCTTCTCTTGGTCTGCAAGCTATTCTCATCTTGGTCTGCAAGCTATTCTCATCTTGGTCTGCAAGCTATTCTCATCTTGGTCTGCAAGCTATTCTCATCTTGGTCTGCAAGCTATTCTCATCTTGGTCTGCAAGCTCTTCTTCTCTTGGTCTGCAAGCTCTTCTTCTCTTGGTCTGCAAGCTATTCTCATCTTGGTCTGCAAGCTCTTTCTTCTCTTCGTCTGCAAGCTCTTCTTCTCTTCGTCTGCAAGCTCTTCTTCTCTTCGTCTGCAAGCTCTTCTTCTCTTGGTCTGCAAGCTCTTTATGCCTCTCATTCTCCACCTCAGTGCCCGTTCATTTCTCAGCCTCCAACCTCGCCATCTGGCCGGTCCAGAATCGGTCTTACAGGCGCGCACTCAACAGCAGGCTCTCGACGACTCATTGACCTGCAAGACCCTCATTCAATCTGCTCTGAACTTCTACAGCAAGCCCCCGCTCTCTATCACTCGCGTCTGGCATTTTGCGTCATCAACCTCATACCTTCGTACCGCTCTAACTCCTACTAACGCAGAGTCGAGGTCCTCAGGCTCAATGCGTATAATGGTCCTTTCCACTCACATCTATCCCGCCCTCACTTTTTGCGACAGTCTTAGGACGCCACAGCAGGTCGCGTCCTTCTTTCCTCACAACCCTTCGCATCCCAGCTTGTCTTTGCGGGGCTCTGCGGGCGCTTACACCAATGGGGTGTTGAATTCTACTTCTATGTAACTGTCGACGACAGGGAATGAAGACAGGTCGAAGCGTCAATCAACGGTGAGTTAAGTAAGTCTCTGTTCACGGGGGTGCAGATCCTCAGTGATCTCCTATGCGTGCATCGTCAAGTATCTTCTGCGCGTGCCGCCTCAAGCATCTCATGGGGGCATGTCCTTGAGTTTGCGTCCTCAACCGTCTCCCACATACGAGACAATCACTATGTTGTAGGCAGAACAAACCCACCTCTTACGATCAACTTGACCTTTTTGAACGCGTCGGGATGGCAACGGAGAGCGCATCGGCGCCGATGCCTAGAGCACGGCGTGCAATGAGAAGCTTATAATAGAGGACATGGGTATGGACGAAGGAGAAGGCAGGTCCGAGGTGGGAAGGAAGCAAGGCAGTGGATCGACTATATTCATAGCCTATTCTACAGCAACCCCCCGCGCTCTATCAATCGCGTCTCGCATTTTGCGTCGGATTCCGCCTTTCCCCAAGTCTATCAGTTCCCCCTCCAGTTCTCCTTCCGAGTCTAACGCCCGACGCAATGCACAACTCAGTGCCTCTACTTTCTTCTCCCGGTACTTTCCAGCCTTTGTCCTCTTTAGATCATTCTCTACCATTACCTTCATCTCTACCTCAAACCCCAGACTTTCACATAGTATACAGGCCAGCGTCACAGCTAGACGACGGGCCGGCAGAGCCTGCACTTCCTTCGTCACTCTCTGCAAGCCGTTCAACTGCATGTTGTCGTGACGCCTATGTCGCATATAGAACTGATCCGGAAACATGACCATTGAACACAACGCAATTAAAGCGCTTTTGGGCAGTTCTAAAGTTCGACATCACCCACTGAACATTCTCTCACAAGCCCATCGATTAGCACTCACCTCGGTCTTGTACAATTGGTACATGGCATATGAGGCGCAGAAACGATTCATAGGTAGCCACATCATCGTGATCCACGTTTGTTAGACTATTCCCCAAGTTCACATCCACTACCCGAGAAATGCGCGTCAAATGCAGACTGTCTAGTGACCAGAATGAACAACCATTGACGTAAGCGGGCACTGGCGTATAGACAGCATGCATTAAACCTGGTGGTTGCATTCTAAGGTGGCATATCAATTTCACCCCATGCCCGAACATGATGCCGCACTTACAAGATCGCGCCCGGCGCTATAAGGAAAGCATACACTGATATATTGTCCGGGTACCGTCCCTCATCTTCATCCTCCACCAGAGACTCCTGGAATCGGGCAACTTCTTCGGGCGTCCCTCCAACCTCTCCAGCAGGATACACCACAAACCAGATTTTATACCCGGCCTGGCCCAAAATGATCGTCACCTTGCCATCCGCATCATGATGTAGTGTCGTGTTCGTCATTCCCTGGTGCAGTAATCCCCAAAACCTGTCCACGAACTGTTGCATATCCACTCTGTTAGTGAACAAGGAAGACATGAACTTGGTTTCCTGCCAGGCGGCCAATGTATCGTCCAAGGCACTACAAGCCTGGTGAGTAACCTATACGCGTGGCCATGTATTAGCTACTTACAATAAACCTTCCGGCAGTGACCGCACGAACGCAGCAAATTCCAAGCAAAACAGTCGGTCGCTCTCCGCGGTCAACGGCTTTAGTAGATCCTCCAAAGACACTTCTTCCGAGTGATACTGGGTTAATCCATCGGGAGCCCCCGGCTCATACATCCTGGCCTTGCTTTTCATACCTACCACTTGCGTGAGTCACCCATCGCCATCCTCATACGCCGGTCACTTACTATGAACTCTCGAATTCGATCAGACGTATTGACCGCATAATTCCGTTTAATCCATTGGGCATCGAGGTGGTGCGCCACTTGATCTGCACTCGGCGGTACATATACCACTTTTCCCGCTCCCAAAGCCCGCCGCACCACGTCCTGGCAGTCCGCGTCCACGTGATCCAATACCGTCACGTGTGCGTTACTCTCATCGGTGAGGCCGCCTGCCTTCTCGCTGAGAATTTTCACCAGCTTCGCCTCCTAACCATTGGTATCAGCCACGTTTAAGTCAATGCTGCAAACACAAATACCCTGTGGAGTAGGTTTTCGCCATTTTCCGCATCAATCCACGGTCCGTAAGCCACTACCGTTGTGTGCTTGCCCTTCAGTGCCAATACGTCGAAGTCACGCTCGAATGGTATGTCCTCGCGGAGGTCTATAATAACACATCCGGGGGGTGCTGTTGAATCACCTGAAACCTGCTCTGAGACACCTCCCCCGCCTGAACAGGACGGCGAACTGTTCTGGCTCTTGGTCGACTCATCGCGCTTCCGTCTTCTTGCTCTGGACCGTT
The DNA here is from genome assembly GCA_015501595.1 of Hymenopellis radicata. Lineage (NCBI taxonomy): Eukaryota > Fungi > Basidiomycota > Agaricomycetes > Agaricales > Physalacriaceae > Hymenopellis > Hymenopellis radicata. Next base: position 80,367 of record JADNRX010000245.1, on the reverse strand, counting down.
GCATGCGCTCCCTTTGTACTATCAACAGTCTGACCATCATCATGGCGCGTCTCACGTACGTTGACTTCTCATTCATGCATTTTCTCTTCTCCGGTGGCCTGAATACTCAAACCATTATTGAGAATCTCCTCTGATCAAAAAAAAAAAAAGCACGTCACGCACAATTTTTGTCTCCAGTTCTGTGCTGACAGCGCCTGCCGTTGCCTTGTCCGCCAGGTCGCCCATTCTTCTCCCGGCCTTAGTCGCCATGCGCGACGTTGTATCGCACTTAACCGCTCCTGGGGGTCGATCCGCGACCAATAGTCCACGTCCTCGCTCCCTTGAAGCAGCACTGCTGTCTCAAAATCCAGCAGCCTCCGCCTCAGGTCGAACGCGTCGGTAGACTCCGGTACTAACGCATCTGGCATTGGCATGACGTTCAAAAAACAGCCATCGTACTCTGGTCCTCACAACTTTGCGCGCGGGCCGTTGATCCGGTCTCACGCATCCTCACGCATCCTCACGCATCCTCACGCATCCTCACGCATCATAGTCCAAGAAGCCTTCCCTTTCATTCATTCTCCGCAAGACCAAATTCTGCCAGCTACACAGTATCTTCCACTATTTCTCCGCTTACCCATTTATCCTCCCATAAACGCTCAACATCTCAACGAGCAACTCAGCAACGTCTCTGCTGTTCCGTCCTACAATGTTATAAGCCCTGACACGTCTGAAATCTGTTAAGGCACGTACCATCACCCCCTCTTACCTCACTCGTGCATCTATCCATGTCTTCTTCCCCAGATTCAATATACTGTCTACGCTCCGATGTCGCCTCCTCTGTTCGTCATCAGTCGTGACCTATAACAACCACCATGGCATGTCATACCATGCAAGTCAGCCTCATCCCAACCATGTGTGTCCTCTGCCTCAGCATCAGCCGTTGCCGAATTATGTTCTTCAGCAGCATACACAGCTACGGCCTTCCGCCACATGTCTTCATAACACGTTCCAGTTGTATTTGTTCTCAGTTAAGGCCAATACTCACCGTCATTCTCATTATCTTTATCAGATGATGTGTCCATCATCTCCGATTCCACGTCAGGCTCATCTGCCTTGCCGCTCTTTTCACCCTGGGCTTCTGCGAGTTTACTTGCAGTTTTCGCGTCTATTTCACCGTCATCATCATTTTCCCCATCAGACGAGAGGTCTGTGAGATCTGAATCCGCCTCCAGTTCAGCTACGCTGCGGCTCTTAACGTCCCGCGGTATAACGAGTGTCCCGAGTTTCAAGTTGTCTCCATAATGTACTACGCATCTCGGTTATTATACTTCCCTAGTTGTGTGTGATCTGTTGAACACTCACCATCGACTCCGTCCCGTGATACGCTGCCGCCGCCTGCATCCTTGTCAGTGTCGGCATACCGTAGGGCAAGCACGCGTACCTGACGTCGCTCGCTCCCGCGCCGCCTCAGCCTCAGCCTTCACATGCCTATCAGCACACCTCCGGTTCACATAGTTGCACTGAATTCACCTGCCATGTCGGCACTTTCACCATTGTATGGTATCTCGCCGCTTCCTCATCTGCTCACACATCACCGTATTGCGCTAACGCATGGATTTTAACACAACACTCACTGTAGAAGCTGTCCTTCGCATGAAGCACCTTCCCATCATAGTCTTCTCTATTCAATCCTTTCCTTGTCATAGTCAGATGCTCCCACAGACGAGCTTTCATTTCTTCGTTCGCGTCTCCAGTCTCTTCGATGTCCAAGTCCTCTTCGCTTTGCCAACTAATGAAGCTTATCAGTTTATGTGAGTAGCGCTTAGCATCACATCCTTCCTACCTCCAGTCTCGTCGACCCCACCCCCACCAAGCACATCGGTATTGCAATTTGCCCTTCCACACCCTAACGCCCACCAGGCACTCTGTCGCGCCTGCGCGTCAATACCATCCCACGCCACATCTCGAAGTCATACGTACCGACCTCCCAAGTGTTCTTGCCTTCGGCTTTATTCTTTTTAGTCGGCGACGCCACCGTTTTCTCTCCCCCGCTTCTGTCACTTTCTGTCGAACAGCTTCTTTTTCTCTTGCCGCTCCCACCTTCCTTCGCCGCCTGTGTGCGTCGTCCTTTTAGCATTTGCTTTTTCGGGCTCCTTTTGGCGTCTTCATTCGTTTTTCTCCCCATCTTGTTGCAGGATCAGAGTCTGTGGTCAAAGGACTGATTTGTCTCATGATATCATACACGCCATCATTGCCGATCCTCCCACGTTCCCCTCTAGCCCCGCTCAACAACCATACTTAACACGTAAATCAGCTTCTTCTTCTCCCATAATCGGCGCCCGTATCCGATACTTGGTCTGCCAGATCAGTAAGTAGCTACCTGTCTGGTGGGCATGGCACCAGACCAACCATGCTCACCAGACGCGTCTGGCACCAGAAACGACATGCATAAATTATGCACGTCGCCCCAATCAACCATGCGCAACCATACAACCGTGCCATGCGGTACCGGACTGATCCTGTTCCGGCCATACACCATTCCCATATTGCTCGTTATTCCTCTTTTATGTGTCTCCGTCTTTAGATTGCAGAATACGGTGATATTGATGGGTAGTATACAACTTGTAGACATTTCTATCAACAGAAACTACAGGAAACACCACACCGCTGGCAGTGAATCAAGACATCGACGGATATGGTACCTGCAAACCGAATTACTACATAAATCGCGGGGGATTAAATGGTACTAATCACCTAAATGTCGGCCCAGCCGTCGTCGCTCAACGCCTTCGCTTGTGGCAAAAGCTGCTAAACCGCTTTGGCACGTTAAGTATCCCGGAAATTGTCAGCGCCATTCCAGCCTGCAGTCCGTTCGCGCTCGCGCTCGTAGGTACCGGTACATCATTAGGCTGTGTCTAACCTCAAAGCCGTTAGCAAAATACAAGAGAAAGAGAAAGTAGGTGAGATCAATACCGAGATGAGAGCCCAGAGAGGGTTGCTGTATGACTCCTCCTGGGTATCAGGAGAATGAGACCAACAAGAATCCTCGATGGCCTTCTCGCTGTCCCCATTGTCGTGCTCGCCGTCCTGATTGCGAGCGCCGTGTAGACAAGGAAGTAGCCAAGTGGCGGAAAGTCGTCCCAAGCTCGCGTAAGCTGCGGCAACGCTCCCATGGACAGAGACGGAGACGATGCCCAGTCCATGGACACCGGCCGTCAACAAAGAATACGTCTATGACAACAATTAAGAGCTGGCCAACGAGGCAGAAAGACGACGCACCATGGGTAAGAGCGATGGCGGCGACGGCACCGTTATCGACGACGACGGCAGAAAATAGAAATACCAGTGTTGAAGACCGAACCCTTGCGGTGGGAGATACTGCACTCCGCAGGCATCAAGTGAACGTACCGTAGGTGTCACGGCGCATCCTCGCTGCCGCGCTGGCAAGAGTTCTGAGGCCCGTTCAATGGGTCTTATCGTTGTGCTTGCTGTCCTTGTCGTTCGCCGTCCTCGTTGTCGTGCTTGCAGTGCTCGTCGCCTAGCCCGCAGTCCACATCACATCGCTGTCCTCACCGTCGTGCTCGGTCTCGCTGTGAGGTTGGTCATTGTGCAGGTTTGGTCTGGGCTTATATGTACCAGCAAAGTTGTCCTCATTACCTCGTCCGTTGGACGTGCTCCTGTGCGCATAATTCGTGGATCTGGCGGCTGAACAGCCGTGGTGCGTTGTAGGCAGCGGGGCTCAAAGCACCTGGCGGTGACAGGGAGGTGGTTACTCGGGCGAGTGAGAGGAAGTACAGAGAGAGAGCAAGTTGGACTTGGGCAAAAATCGAAACCGAACATGCACGTGGTCGATGGCGTGCTCGCGCACAGACCACGGGCCTTGGACCCGATCCCCGTTGGCTCTCGCGTACTTACCGTTCGCGTCCGTATCGAAAACGACATCGAGAACCATGCCCGGGAGTTGATTATTGATGAAAGAAGTACATATTGTGAGTGATTGACTTTGGGATAAAAAAAAATCCAACCAGTGTATGGCAGACCGCACTGCATAACGGCGTAACTGGTATGGTCCCCGTCTGGCTGGCGTGGCACCATGCAGCACCAGACGGCGACCCCCGCCAGACGCCACCAGACGGGTCCGAACTTACTGATCAGTGACTGCCTCCCCCAATCGTCTCCAAACAACCATTGCTTTTCCTTTACAACAATTCTACTTCCGATTCATCCTCGCTCTCTTCAATTTCCCCTTGACTACTCTTCCATTTCCTGTACTCCATCGCGGTCTCCCTCGCTCGTTCCATCAACTCCTGTCGCATTCCGTCAATTTGCGCAACCTTCCACACCAATCTCTTTCCCTCTTTTTCCTGCCATAGTACGCTGTCAGCACTTTCCTATTTATGAACCACATGCGCCCCTACCTGCCGCACAACACCCCCATAATACTTCACATCCGAAAGGTACATCCTCGCGAAATGAATCACATACAATCCACAGTCCCAATTATTTGACTGATGTGGCACCTAGTATGTCTCTATTGCCTGTGAACTGCCTCATATACATCATCAGCACGCACCGTCGAATCATATATTAATGCGCGCCGTCCCGTCGTTTTCCCCCATTTCGTCTCTGCTTCCTCGGCCAAATAATTGGCTAGGCGCTCGCACAGAGCTGTATGCCTGTAACCCAGGGAGTCTAACACAGTTATCCGTGTTCTCCTCGATATACAGTCAGCTTCGCACTCATCATTCACCTCCCATACTCCTACCTTCGTTCTTGGCATGTCATGTCCCCTCCTCGCTCCCTGTCATTCGCGTTTTCTTCGTCTTTCAGAAGCCATCCAGCATCACAGATCACCACCAGAAACCAATGACCCCTACCCAGGCTCATCATGTTGAAGTCACAGGAAAACATGCTCAGTGCTCACGTTTCATTAACTGGTACCAACAGAGTATCCTTTCTGAAGATATCAATGCCTTTCGTCCACTTCGTGACGGCCCCGTAGCCCCTGCGGCCGCTTACTCGTCATCCGTCTAAAACACGCAAACCGCAACACTCACCGTTCCTTCAGCACATTGTAGAAAAAGTTGCTATAAACATAGATGCTCTGGAAAGCAACTACATCTCTGTCCTCCAATTCCTTTAGTGCCAATCTATGCAACTCGCATCACTTCAACAGCCATCACTCCTTCGCTGGCGACTCACCTTAAACCGAACATCACAACTGAATCGCTGAGTAGCTTCTGCGGGGCCAAACGCTCCAAATCGGCACCAGTTACCGTAACCTCCCCCCCCGCAATGCCACTTGCACTCGCGTTCCACGGATATACAAAGACTCTACTCCTCAGCCTGTTCTGTCAGCACTTCTCGATGAGCCTGCGCCTCTCACAGTTCTCGGGGCGATTGCCCTGCATGCTTCAACCACCACGGAATATTTGGGGTATCCGTCTCCCTCTCAACACCCGGCATGTCTACCCCTTTGTTCAGTTCACCCCCCCACGTAGCGTCACATTAGTGGCACATACCTGCAGGCACTTGTCGCTGCTCTGTCTGCTCGCCAGCTAACTTTCTGTTTGTCCTTGTCGCCAACCTCAACGGAGGCCCAGGAATGTAAATCATAGATGCTCTCAGTGCATTGATTCCTTTTGCCCGCCTTTCCGCGCGTCGTGCGGCTAGCTGTACAGCGCGATCACTATCCATCGACGAGGGTTTTGAGCACACCTTGTATCCAAGCGATCACCTCTTAAATACCCTATTTTCGGTCTCCAATCGCTCAGTTGGCGGTCTGCAATCCTCCACGATTCGTCTGCAATCCACCATAAGCTCACATCATACCCGTTCTACCTGCTTCCCACTCATCACCCACCATGCAGTCATCCCCCGCATTCCCACTCACGCAGGGGACCAGGATCAACAATGCCTTGGACTTTGTCGAAGAAGAGATGGCGATGCTCGTTGATACCGACGCTCCCCCTTTGACCCAGCGCAGCGATCGTCACCGGCGCGAAATTTTTAATACCGCCCACGCCAAGCTCCACGACATTCTCGCTCTGGTTCCATCTCAACACTTATCCCAGCCACCACCCCAGTCGCCCCCCACAGCTCAACTGCAACGTCAGACGGACTCGCCAACACCCCCCTCTAATAACACGAACTCACAGGACCCCCCCCCACCTAATATCTCGACTACTCCACGATGGGTCGCTATCATGGAAGCTACCCATACTGCCATTAATGCAGAGGAATTTACTCGAACCACCTTCAACGCACCCTTGCGCGGTGGTCAGACCGCCCGAAACATCGAAGACGATGGCCTTGTTCGCCTCATTCGTGGCTATCATGATGACGATGCTGATTGGGTATGTGCGTTTTCCTCTTCTTGTTCTCGCCGGCCAACACGCTAGATGTTCAGGCCATTGCCCTACAAGACATGAAACACCCATACCAGTCCCATGTCCTTGACATGTACTCACAGCTCAATGCCGTTGAAAGCAGAGACCAAATATATCGTGTAAACCTTGACCCATTTCCGCCCTCCACCGATGTCTCACTGTCATCCTTCAGGAATTCCTTACCGCTCAACATCGCCACAAAATTCACACCTTTATCTATCATGTTGTATCGTTCATCAAACTTTATGATCTTCTCGAGGCCCTCGCATGTTGCGAAGCCGACGGTTCTCGAAGTCGGGCCCGACTGTCCTATGTCGATGATGTTTTCCCTCGGCGCTACAAACACCTCATCGATGAGGCCAAACATCACGCAACCGCTCCGCACGTTCAGGATCAACTAAAAAAACAGCTCTCCGCTCTCAAGAGGACGTTCAAAAAGCGTTTCAAGGACAGCTTGGAGCGTGCAGATATCCTAGTTCAATTATACCAATCGGTGTGTGACCATTCTTGGCTTATACCTGCTTGACTCTGCAATACGCTGTAGTTCGGGGCTGCCGTTCTCCTCGACCCGTCCTGGCACTTTGAATGGCTGGAAGATGTCCCACCTTTTTCAAAGGGGTTTCGCGACATTCTCACCTACGCCTGTGCCAACGCCCCCGCCATTAATGAGCATAAGATTCAAAGCGCGCGCGCACTCCGTCACGTGATGTCCAGTCTTGGTGATGAGGACGCCAACTCCATAGTTGATGAGTGGCTTAACGAGCATGAGCCATTGCCTTCGTCGCAGGCGTAACCGCCCTCGTCTACCGCCTTGCGAGCCAAAGTGTCTGTACCGTCGTCTCGGCCTGTATTTTTCCCAAAGATGTATACAACTTCTTACAACGTTACCTTTCCTTCTTACCCTATTACCTTCTGCATCCCCGAATTCCGCTCAAGGTGACTAGCTGTTCCTCCCAGTAGACCACTAACGTCCGAGCGCGCGCACCATCTTGCTCAGTAAGTACTAATAGGCGTTGAGCTGGCGCGAACCTGCATTACGTGGTGTTGTGGCTGTGCAGACAGATCGCTCCGTCCTTTACTTCCTTCAGTCACCACACATTCGGTTCTACTGGCGCCCTTGAACGCGACTCCGTTGGGTCGTACCCACCCGGCCCTGTACTAAATGGCACTCTGCGCTCCTCTTCCACCTTTCACCGTCAGTTACATTCATCTCACCCAGTCTCGCCCCTCATCCTTCCTAGTTTCATACGCGACCTGACACTACACCCTTCCACATTCCTCGCGTGGATACACTTGCACCGGCTGGGGACCATCTCTCTCTTCCGCCGGTCATTTATAATGTCGCCCGTGTCCGCAAACGCGCTCGTTTAGTCGCCGTACAGACGCAATTTAAGGATGCGGAAGACGCAGAAGTTCAGACCATGTCAGTTGTCGTAGCATGTCTTACTTATTCTCATACACAGGCTCACCTCAATCAATCATTGTAGATCCCCTTATATCTCTTTCTGCATAAGTCAGCAAGAACATAGTTTCACCATTTTACACGGCGACGCTCTCGCGCGCATCCCCGGGCGCCCCATACACCAGGCGCCATTAGCTACTCGCTTCGTCGAGCCCGAGTTGCTACATGGCTGCTTCTGGTCCCTAAATGCCATACCCTACATGGGCTTCCTCCCCGTCAATCCATATCGAGTGTGTTTCGCGGACTCTTTGTTTGCGTGCGTATTCCAACGAAAGTGGGATGTTCCCATCCATCATGACGGGAAGCAGTGGCAGGTCAGCCCGCAGCTTGCTGGACAGTGGCAGCAGCTTGAGCATATTCTGGTCTTCCTCCGCAACCTCTTGTCAGCGTCTAGGCGCGTGCACGGCAGTCAAGAGCATCTTCCGGCGCCTCTTCCTTCCCATTATCGCTTTCATCGCCCTCACCCCGATCCCCTCATACTGTCGAAACGTGTCATGAGAGCTCGCTACGGCTTCCTCTTACTGGGGCGGAAATATCCTTCCTCTATGCATTGCACGCCAATCCTTCCGCCTGCCGGCAGTCTATCGACACCGCTCTTCAAGGGGAAGCAAACCGCGACGTCCTCGTACAGACGATTCTAGAGAGCTGGATGTTCGTCCCGGCGAGCGGTTATTACCCCTCACGTCATCCTACGGGGTATGCAAAAGAAGGTTGCTCACGCTACGGCATGTTCGTAAATGCTGCGACGTCCACCCTTGCTCACGCCTTGGTCGCGTATGAGACATTTCATGTCCCCGTTTGGATATGGTGGGGCAATCGACTACACACTCACACCCCAAAATCCGCCGTCATGGCGCGCCGCTTCGGCTTCAGCCGTGATATCGTCAAGCGCTATCTCACCAGTCTGAGTGCTTCATGGGAGGAGTTGCAGTCCGGCCGATTCTTTGCACGCAGCCTGTATAAGACAGCGTGTCAGCAGCGCCCACATAGCACACCTGTACAAATTGTCACCCCTCACTCGCTTTTTGCTCCACTCTGTGGAGAACAATGGTTTGAATTCTTTTCCCGGCGCGAGCGCTCTATTTTATCATGGCCCTCCGCGGGTACAGATGTTGAGATTATCAACACTCGTCAAATGTCTGCTCAATCTCAAGGTTTGGTCCCGCACTCATCCGTCTTTCGATGGATCCCCGGGCCAACTCCGGGCAGGCTTGTCCGTCGAAGAGTTCCTCTTCACAAAGCAGGTAGAGTCTGGGGCGAGTTTAAGCCGTCCCATCGCATTTATTGTGCTGTTTATGATGAATGGGACCTTTGTGAAGAATTTACCTCCCCCGACCCACCTGGCGATCTCGCTTGGCAAGACCCAGCACCTTCCGACCCTTCTGAAGATGATGCTATCCTTGTTGTTGAGCATCAACCTTCTCTACCGCAGGCATCCACTCCTCAACCAATTTCTGACCCCTTCCCAGAGCCTTCCACACCACTTCCTGACGTGCCTGATCAACATCCCGTCGACATCATCGCGTTTGCCCCTCCCGTCAATGATATTCACGACCGGGAGGAAGACCACAAGGCCCCTCAATTGCCAATCCCGCTCGATTGGAACAGTATCTGCAACGCCTTATATCCCGCCCATAAGAGCGACATTCATATGAGAACCTTGCACCTATTGCCTACCGCCATCCACGTCCTCGCCGATTTCTATGGCCTTTCCGTGCCCACTAGCTGCATTCACGTCTCTGACGAGCATCCATCCGGTAGTATTACTCCTCAGGATAGCCTTCAGACGTTGCTCCGGTGGCTTTCCTGCTCCCATCCCCCCCCGGTCACCACACGCCACTCACTGCTGCCGCCGTCGCCGCTCTCACTGGCTTCTGCCAGCACATCAGTTGGTATGCCAGTGGAAACGATATCGACCGGCAACCTCCCCCATCTATCGCCAGTGCTTGGTCTGATTTAAATGCGCCTCACCCTTCCTTCATTTCTCAACGCCGCCTCACTTTCAAAAGTATTCATTGGCGCATTCGCGGAGACGGAGACCACACCTACTACTTCGACTGGCCGCCTTATCCTTCCCTGCGCCTTTTGCTTTTTCGCGCCACCGACGTCTTATGGTTCCTCCGGCAGCATGCAAAGAACGCTATAGAGCGCGTTGTCGCTTCCATGCTCACCTTGGGAATCAGATTTTCATTTGCCACCGTCTGTACAGAGACCTCCCTGCCCTCTCCACCCAGCCCGCTACATCCTGTGCCTTGGCGGCGTACTCCGTTCAACGCCAATACACTTGAATATCATCAATACATTGCCCGGCGCGCACGGCTTTTTTCATCATCTTCCGTGCTCCGCGCCGCTCTCATGGCTGGCGGTATACTCTGGCGTCTAGCTATCGAACATGTTGAGGATCCTCAGGTCGCATTTGGCGCCAGCTTCGCCCAAACGCCACGTTCAAACGTGCGTAGCACGGAATCCACCGGGGTTGTTCTCTGTGAGGCGGGGCTGACGGACAACGAGCTGGATATTATCTTGGGCACATATCTGGTGAGCCCAGAATACCCCCCTTCGCAGGATTGTTCGGAGGTGTCCTGGTTCCCTAAGAATTTCAGTAACAGTGGCATCGATGTCGGCTTTTGGAGTGAAGATGCAGAAAATTGGTATCAGGACCGCCTCCGTGCCTATTTGAATGGGAAAGAGCAGCCCTGTACTAAAGGACAGTGGCATGGACGCCTCCGTTTGTACCGACCTGCCCGAACCTTCGCCAAAGGCTACGACACCATCGCTTGTCTAAAGTTGGATCAAGCTCTGTTGGATCAAGCTATGTGAGATCACCATCCCGTTCTTGTCGAAATGCGTTATCGCTGCGTCAGTCTCCTTCTCTTTCTCTTCCTGCCACTCCTTTTACTCACGTCACGAAGCCCACTTTGTTATAATTGTTCTGTCAACTTGCTGTCGTTTATTATCGCATCGCTATCACCTCAATCAGACACATGTATCTCTACCACTTTACATCGCAATCATCATCGCCTGTGTTTACCTTCATTTGGACGTCCGCCTAGTATTTCTTGCACGATCGACCGTTCGCCAAAGGTTGCCATCCCGTCACTCAGAGCGTGCAGACTGATTGGGGGTGGGATTGCAATCTCGGGAAGGCGGGATTGCGAGCTTTTCTGGGCAGGGCTTTACCCGTTCCACCCTGTCACTCCGCTCCCGCACTTTCGTCCAGTCTGAGTATGTCTTCACATGCGCTCACAGGCATGCAAGTACTTCCAGACGACGTTTTAGGCCTCGTCGGTCTCTATCTTCCAGCAGCCGTAGATCTGGGGCATTTACGTGCCACCTCCCGGGCCGTCTCCCTGCGCTGTACCAGATATCTCTTTCACAATGTCGGCATTCCCATCGGACTCCCTCACAGTGTGCGTCCCTGTGCATCCTCTCGCCTATCACCATTCTTACCGATCTATAGCAGATTCGAGAGTTCCTCGACAAGTATGGTGATATGCCGCTCAGTGTGCGCATCACGGACTATACCTTAGTCGACCTTGCCCTCTTGCTTCCTCACATGCCGCAAGTCAAAAGTGTATTCGCTGACTCGTGTATTCTATGGGTCCCGTCCGAGACATCCCTCAGCGACGTGACCCCTCGTTCCCAAGCCATCACATCGTGGACATTCTCCCGTTGTACCGTCTCATGGCCCAGTCTAACTTCCTTGTGGCGCCGGATGTTTCCCCATACCGCAGCCATCCACACGCTCAGACTCCGTCAATTCACTTCCTCTTTGGAGAGCGCCAGTGATAGTCGCATCCAGTCATCGCAATCGACATCGTCTGGAGCTCTGACCGCCCTACGCTCTCTGGAGATCAATGTCGAGGGCGCGGACAGCATCCGGATTGCAAACCTCTTATTATTAATCGCCGTACATGTTGAAACATTGGTTATTGTCGTCATTCGTAAGTCAGCCTCGAACAATCTGCTCCTGCTAATTACCTACGGTCGCGTCAGCAGAACATTCCACCGTCATCTCATCAGGATGGCCGCTTTTGGACATGCTGGCCTGTCGGCGGCTATCATGTATCCATGTCACATTGAACATGGGCGATCGACACACATTCGGACAGGCGCTACTCTTTGGTACCCCTCGTCTCCCTTTGGCTGCGCTCACCGTCCTCGTCAGATTTCAACGTTTAACGGACGCTGTGGACTGGTTTACCATGTGGCGTAGCCCACACATTTTCGCATCAGCCATCATATCTTCTACTGCCGGAGATGTCAACCTTGGCATTATTCTCCCAGAAAATGACGCCGCTGACAGCTCATCCATTCATGAGCTTAGATGTCGACTAGATGCCGACCAATGGAGACGGGCTATGTGTCGGTGTCTACAGCAGGCGATCCCTCGGAGGACGTGGTGCTATGTTCCGGCGGACGTACATTTCCTAATATGCGGTCACCTCTCTACGTAGCTAGCGCTGTACTTTGCGGATTGTAACAATAGACACCCTGATTTTATGCTCCCTAATCTCACCCTCCGATGCATCGGCCACATGGTCTAAGTTACCCGCTTTACCCTCATCATTTCACTTCACCATGCCTCCCCCAACGCCAGCAGAATACGTCGATCCAGAACTTCCTGGAGGGGTGCAGCCGCGCATTAATGGCAAGCGTATGATCTCTTTCATTGGAAAAGACGTTCGCATTCCTTGCCGCGTCACAGTGGTAGGTTCTGTCGTTCTCCATCGTCCTTTCTCACACCTGGTATAGAAAGACATCGACCACACCCTCATCACCGCCCACACCAGCGATGATTTTTCTATCACCATTGATTCAGTCGACCAGGTAGGACACGCATACGTAGCCCATTGCTTGTCTTATCGTTCTGCCGCCTCAGGCCGATTTCGATTCACTGCAAGTTGGACAATGTGTCGAGGTGGTGGCAACCGTGGTGGACGAGAACAACATCATCGCAAACACTCTGATTGCCATGCCGGGTGATATTGGTACGTCCCCCATATCTCCTCCCGTTTCCATGCTTCCTACTCACATCACTCAGATTTCGCCATAGTGGATGCAGTCATTGAACTCATCCACCAAGAACGCTTTTTCCGCAGAATTTTTGTCCCATTCGACTATGCCTAGTTTACTCACATAAATCTACTCCCATTCTTTTTACATTATGTGTGGTTTGCGATCCAAGACCTGTGGTTTGCAATCCAAGACCCGGCGGCTTGCGATCGGACGGTTCCATTCTGAAGCATGACCTTCCTCGTCGGACTTGCCCTTATAGGTGATGCTGAAAATGTTGTTGTGATTTACTCCTCACTGTTAATGACTATAACATTTCATTGCAATATTACAAATGAATTCATCACATAGCAGACAACTGTCACGATTACTTTCGCTTCCGCACTGGACATCATTTCGTCTGGATTTTAGTACATGCAATACAAATGAGCGAGACTCTACTTTGATAACGGCACGAGCCCTTTCTGTATGTCAACTGTAAAGCCCTCCACTTCTATCCTCATCAGCCTTTCACGAGCAACTGCGGAAGTGGTTCCCAGCTCTTTGGAGCGTGGGTCAGCCTGAAGTGCCTTCACCTTCTTGCTCGCCTCACACACCAGCTTTTCCACACGATCTTCATCAGTGCCAACGACACAATAGACCAGGCGGTGGCAATCGAATTGAATCTTGTTAGTTTTTAGTCTGGTAAGGACCTGGAGTAAGGTTTTGACAGCGTGTGAATGTGATGCAGAGAGGCTCGCTTGGATGAGGCACAGGACGTTTTCCGTGACGAGGATGGCGTCGACAGCAGCAAAGTTGGATGCCTGGGGCCGAAGGTATAGTGGACGGCAGGTGCGCTGTTCCTCCTCATGCCTTTCGAGGAAGAAGTCCTTGGCTTGCCCGATGAGCTCCAGTTCTCCTTGCACTTCGCCACCACCAAAGGTGGCCGGAACATCAACCTTTCCATGAATTAGCGCGCGATGCAGCATGCTCTCGACCAGCTTGCCAGCCGCTGAGCGCGTGTTGGGGCCGTCGAACGCACGGGCCAGCTGTCCTCGGAGCCTCTCCATGTGCTCCTCCACCTTCTCCGCAGTGCGGCTGGCAACGTAGTTCGAGATGAACTCGATAGAGCACAGCCCCCGGTCGAGGAAACATTGTCCATCCGTATCGATCACCTCCTGAGGTCGAACAAGAAACATACGGTGACTTGCTTGCGTCTCGTCGACCACGCTCGACGTCGCAATATCGAAGACGTTGCCACCGACAGCCTGCACGACGGCCTGGTCAATGGCGACGGCCTGGTGCCTTATTTTAACGGTGTCGTCAAAAAGCTTCCGTGCGACTGGTCCGCACATCTTCAGCCTCTCCTCAACATCCTTGCGGTCTTTCTTCTCCAGTATCCTTTATTTAACAAGGTCAGCCCTGAATGAAGAACACTGTTGAAGACGATACGCACGTTACAGCTGCAATTTCTTCGGATGACCATGGCTTCATGTACCAGACAGTGGCACTGAACCGCTTCATGAAATCGTTCAAGCGCCCCCTCCTCATCGGTGACGCCGTCCATACCAAACACTTGGCACCTGCAAACACGATGCCAGGCGTCCACCCGACACCACCGTCAACATCTATAATGACCCAGCTGTTCTTGATAGCATTTAACACTCTGCCGGTGTTCGCGTAGACGCTCCGAATTGTATCGCAGATCTCGACGCCGGCGTCAGAAAAATAGACCACCATGTCATGGGTCGGAAGCATAAAGACCGACTGGCGGGAAGCGAGCAATCGCAAAAGGAAGTAGACTCCGCCGACGCTCTTGCCTACCCAACGCAATACATGAGCGCGAAATGCAGACGGGAAAACGACTACTTGCCGATCCCAGGCTGACCGGTGAGGAAGAAGTTGGCTCGCCCCCCCTTACTCGCAATGGCAGAGGCATCGGTCATGAATTCGACATACTCTTGGCGCACAATGAGCTTGTTCATAAACCGCGTTTTCCCCACCGCGAGGCACTCCTTCTTCTTGAGGTCGATGTATCGAATCGGTGGCGCTGGCGCTGGCGGAGGCTGCTCCGAGTCGTCTACGTCCATGGCAGTCGCCTCGCCGTCGCCATCGCAGGCTTCGATGAATTCGGCCAACCGCTTAGGCTCAGGGCCAGCCGAGTCTGGCTGGCTTGGACTTGCTGCTGTGCGCCAGAGGCAATCGTGAAGTACTGCGTACAGGTCGTCCCGCGCTGCAGGGGAAAAACCGGGCAGGACAGCCGTCGTGTCAGCGTGGTAGTCGGTCATGGAAGGATGTGAACAAGGACGAGTCTAGGGTTTACGGCATCGGCAACGATTGGCCCAAAACCAGGTGACTCACCATGTGCACGTGCTTTAGCATCCCCGCCGCGGATACAATACGCACATCCTCACACATCCTCAATTTCATAATAGCTGGCTTCATTCCCGTCTTGTCCATCTCTGACTGATATTTTGCTCAAGTATGACACTGCCCCGCCAGGCACAAAATACAATCCTTGAAATTCGAACACGACAGTCTACACATAAATGGCACCATATCTATTCAAGGCCTCCTCCTCCGCATGGGTAAGCAGATTACCCTCAACAAAGCAAGTAAACACCACACGTCTCCCATGCACAGGCGCACTGCAATGTGCAAGGTAGCGTGCACGCACCGCAAAGGCTTGCCCAGGGCGAATGGGAAATTTCACCCCCAGCTGCGGGGCGCAAAATTCACCGCCAGTCCAATCACCCACAGGAAGGACCCAACAAAAGTAATCGGGCCGGTCAGAAAAGTCCAGGTGTATGAATTCACTTGAGCCCTCCTTCATAGCAATCGAGAATACGCTGGGTCCCACATCACACATCGGTCGCTTCTGGAGTGGTCTCCGGAGACGACGTCGAATTCTTTCATGGGCACTGAGCAGACATCAACAATAGCCATCAACATGAGTGGTTAGAGACTCACAGCAACGCACGAGCATACATTTCCGGGAACTCAAAGCGCAACCGATTGTCAATCTTGTGACTAACCTCCGCCCCGAAATAGGCCAAGAACTCGTCGATGGCGGCAATGGTGATCGGCTCCTGATTACGAGTGTCAGCGGTGAGGCGGGGCGTACGGGCAGTGCATTCCCAAATCCCAATGTGCAGCGCTGACGTTGAGGATCGCGCATCACGTTTGTGTGCAATCTTGGGCTTCGTGGCCATGATTCCATCGAAACGTTCGAGCAGGCCCTGTTGGACTTTTGGCGAGAGAAAGGCATGGTATCGCTTTGCCAGCGTCGGTAATGGCGAAATCATCCCGTTCTGTCGGTCCCGTTCTGCAAGAGGCAGAGCAATTGCGTACTCGACGGTGGCGTTATCGTCGGGCCATGCATTTGGCAGATCAATGGGATTGCCGGGATACTTGGTACGGACGACATCCTGAACTTCGGCCTGATCTTTTCGGCAGTGGTGAAAATCGTTTGGGTGTTCATTGGTCTGCAGATGAACTAGAAAGCATCAATATCCAGCATCCTGTCATAAAGGAGAGACACACCTGTCCTAGCCTCAATCACCGCCCGGTCATGGTCGATGTGACGCTGAGTTCGCTCGGGTCTCTTGCCCGGCTTCGCCTTGCTCCGCCGAGTGCGACGTTTCTTACGTCCCCGTTGAGCTGGGCTTTTCGTCATCGTCAATATTGCAGTGTGAAGTTCCATTGCTTTATATAAAAATATGGAATCCACTACGGCTGAAGTCTTCGATCCGATCCATTGTGTCGATCAACTTTTTTGGCCTGGCGTCCACTCCTTCCTCTACGTCTACCACCGTTGTAAACATCGTTCCTCCTCCTCATCCATTGCCGGCATTCGTTGATCTTTTTCACCACAATATTTTCCTCACCTCAATCTCGCAGTGCCACGTCAGCATCTCCCCAGACAATATTTTCCGCATCTCCCGAGACAAGACTAGACACCCGCTTCGATGATCACAGACACTGGCGACGACCACGACAAAAAACCGTGGCCGAACATGCGAATCCAGCCTCAAGCAGTGTTGTCGTCCGTTATCGTTACCTGCATCTTCTTCGGTGTGCCCGACATAACATCGCGACTCTCCTCTTTTATAGGCGCGATCCTGCCCTCCGACAGACACGCACGCCGCAGAGCATTACGTCAACAATGACCCACCCGCTGCTACATCTCACTTTGTATAGCCAAGATTATCCTTTCCCCGTCTCACCACGTATTGATTTCCTATAAGAGCAGCAGAGTATGGTGGTGCTTGTGCCAGCCGCGCCGCGGACGTGCTCCCCTCAGACTTGTTGCCCGTTGGATCTCTTAGAGGCGTGAGCCGTGCCGCGGACGCGCTCCCCTCAGACTGGTTGCCCGTTGGATCTCTTAGAGGCGTGAGCCGTGCCGCGGACGCGCTCCCCTCAGACTGGTTGCCCGTTGGATCTCTTAGAGGCGTGAGCCGCGCCGCGGACGTGCTCCCCTCAGACTTGTTGCCCGTTGGATCTCTTAGAGGCGTGAGCCGCGCCGCGGACGTGCTCCCCTCAGACTTGTTGCCCGTTGGATCTCTTAGAGGCGTGAGCCGTGCCGCGGACGCGCTCCCCTCAGACTGGTTGCCCGTTGGATCTCTTAGAGGCGTGAGCCGTGCCGCGGACGCGCTCCCCTCAGACTGGTTGCCCGTTGGATCTCTTAGAGGCGTGAGCCGTGCCGCGGACGCGCTCCCCTCAGACTGGTTGCCCGTTGGATCTCTTAGAGGCGTGAGCCGCGCCGAGGACGTGCTCCCCTCAGACTTGTGGTTTGTATGACCCTAGACTCTGTGATTAATTCACCATGTTCTTAGTTGCATCAATTATTCACTCCTTTATGATAAAGATGCGGTGATTAACACGTTCTGTATGTTTTGGTGCAAGGCCGTTTCAATAATTAATGTGCCATGTCAGAGTGACTTCTGAGCTTCACGGTGGCTCCACAAATAGCCGGGACATTGCTCGCCCAACAGTAGGGCGCTTCAGTCCAAGACATCCACCAGTTGTCCGTTCCACGTGACCCCAATGCGGCGTGGGAACACTTGATCTTCTCGACTGCGCACCTCCGTCCCACCATCATCACTCTACTGTGACCTTCGAAATGGGAACATGCATGAACGAAGATACCGGCTCTAGCGACAGCAGCCAATCACCTCTCCCCGCTTCTAGCCTATCCCGCAAAACAGGCCCAGTACGTCTCCATTTCCAAGTAGTATCGATTCCAGTTTATGTATACATCGCCCAGAAACCACCCGCAACTTCGACACGGCCAACAACCACAGTATGACATCTCTCCTCATGCTCCCATAATCCATGCACTCATCCCCACTCAGAGACCCGACGAAGGAGTTACGCGTCAACAAGCCGCGCGCACAGTCAAAGTAGGACACCCCACGCGCCCTCAATCACTTCACTCATCGCCACACAGAAACCCCGGCTGTCCGTCCCTGACGGCGACGAAGCTTCTGATAGTGAGCACGGCGAAGCTGAAAGCGACAATAGTCCATCCACCGTATGTCGTCACGTCTATCCATCCACCAATACTCATACCAACCACTTGAAGTTTCAAAATCAAATGCTCCCCTCCTACCAAGATGCTGTAAGTTGTCCTGTTCGTCCCGTACTTCCGCTCTCTGACGTCCAGAAGCTTGACGACGATGTGAAAGAAGGGCTCACCAATTCCCACGAACTCATGGTATGTCTTGACCATCATCGCTTCCTTCTGGCTAACAGGTCATTCAGGACTTGGACACTGACGGCACCCCACTACAGAGCGACAATGCTCTCTCTGCTTCAACTTCGTCCCGCATACATTCCTTCCCGTGGCACCTGGTCACGGCGCAACTGTTGCGTAACGTCCTCACCAGCGTTGGAATTCCCGGTGTCAACACGAAGGCAGAGGCAATTCAGTGCCTCAACAACATTGAAAGGTACGGAGGTATGTGTATGAGTAGTCGCTTCCTCGCCACGGCCTCTGATTCAGACTGTAGTGGATGATACTATCGAGCAACGCGAGTCGGCAAAGCAAAAAGCGCGCCTGCTCGGCGAGCATGAACATCAACAAACTGTGGTGCCGTCTAACCCATTGTCGGGCCCTCGTCGTCGCTCCAAAAGGAAGCATGGGGCGCCTCCTCCGGCTATCGACGACCTGGAAGATGATGGCTACTCGCCTGAATCTGACGCTGACGTCGGGAGTTCCGCAAGCTCCGCTCCCCCCAAGGTCCACAAGAAGCATGCTGTGTGCAACCGCGGTGTAGCAGCTGCTGTGCTCGTCGAATCCTGTGGCCTCGTTCCCGACGTCGGCGACGCCGAACTCAACGCCGATATGCTTAGCTATGTTGGCTATCATTTTACTCAAAATCCAAGCTCTGCTGATCTCCTCCTTGCCGCCACCAGCCAGATCAACCAAAAAGCTCTCGTTCGCCGTATCCTGATTGAAGGCAATTTTGTTGTTCCCAAAGCTTCTTAAGTTTCAACAGACCCTAGCTACTTTATCATAACAATTTACTTACCCATATCTCCACTGCTTGCTAGCTATCACCACTTGCCTGTAGTTTGTACAGTCTCAGACGTAGTTTGTCCTGTGTAGTTCGATGCCAACTTTGTCGCTCATTCACCCACGTGACCGCGTAAGTACTGCTCGCCTCAATCAATTCACTCATTCAGCACATGTTACAAAAGATATCAACCCAAGCATATTACGCCTACTAGTCCGATGTCGGGATTCTCCCCATGAGTGCTTTGACCAATTTTTGGTGTTCCTTCGAGTCGCGATCCATGTTGGGCAGTGCCATTGTGAGAAGACCCTTGACATGTTCGGCATCCAGCACTAACCCTGCCCAAACGGTCACTAGATCAACCTTTATGCAGATGACCGTAGCTTACAAGCCGCCAATATATCCAGATTCACCATGTCATGCACGCCCATTCGTGCCAATGGTATTTCCCACTCATCTTCGAGGCCCAACTGCAACTCCACAATAAAGTGCAAGACGTCCACGCTAATTTCTTCTGTGCTGTCGTCCTCATTGGGGACATGATCCCATAAAGTAACAGAAAATTCCTGCCGAGCTAATTGGAGACACTTGAACATCAGTGAGCCTTCAGCGGCATAAAAAGCAGCTACCACTATCATCCAGTGGCAGTCTTTCCATGGCTGCGATAACATAGCATTAGTACTAGTATGAACACAACCCCACGCCCAAAGAGGCCCACCTCGCATCAGTGAGCGGTCAAAGACACCCCGTTCAATGGTTATATGGGTTTTAATAGCTTCTTGGGCGACGCTGCGAACGTCGCTGAGACTTTCAAAAGGCGCGTTCATGGTGGTTGTTGATCGCAAGTTGAGCATGCCAAACACGGACAAAGATTCACCGATTCGTGCATTAGTGCGCTCAACCTAAGCCACGTCGTACCATGTTGGCCTTCCTGACCTTTGTAGTATTTCTCATTTCCGTCCTCGTGTGGGCCCCCGGCTTCGTTCGCCTGGGCGCCATCCGCACTGGCATTTATTGGATGGCTCGCTCCTGGCTGTGGAACTACCCACTCACTTCAGCATGCCCCGACCTCTGGTACACTGGAGATCCCAACGATCGTAAATTGTTTCTACGAGAAAAGATCCGCCTCATACGTATCTGGGGCTTCCTCCGTCCGTTCTTCGCCTCACGAGGTTATGACTTGTTCCTCAACCAGGAGCCAAGTGATGTTTTTGGTCGTCTATCGCCTGTCAGTCCGCGCGGCAGCCAAAACCCCGGTCATCCTTTCGCACAGAATTATTACCGCAACGATGATGATGCCACTTTCTCGTTCTTTGTACGTGCGCTATATCGGATGGCCTGCTATTCACTGATTGTTGTCTATAGGCCCCGCGCGTATGGCCGGCTCGCGACTCTCAAGGGCGCGACATCATAATAAAGTAACATGGAAATTCAACTGGATCATCTGCCATGCCTGAATCACACTCTCCAGGGCACTTTCTGGACGCAACCCCCCTCGCGAGCTCTGCGCATTACGCAAATTGAACTCTCCATCGCTACGTCAGCACCCATTGAATCATACCATTCCCCTCATAGATCTACTCGTATTCAATAAAGAAATATTTGCCATCATGCCCCGGTAATTGTCCTCAGTCATTGCTACGGGTTCAGCGCCGCTCATCCACGTCTGCAGCTGGGGCTCCGCCTGTTGCGGCGCCTTCTCTACCGTCGGTGAGATCGTCCGTTACGGACAAGCATTTTTCGAAGTATGTTTGTCCATTTCCTGCGTTGCTTGTCTTGATGCCCTCAACCCAAGGTCGTGTACTTCTTACATTCGCATCGTATGGCCCATGGCGACATCAGCGGCCAAAACCTTGTCATGGACGTGGCAGCACCCGAAGGCCCCGACCCGTATTATTATGGTGGCCTCCGCGGCGTCAACCGCAAATATGCTTTGATCGATTTCGAAACTATGCTCATTGCATCAGACGACGAGGACATCCACTCGGCTTATCGCCAGGACCTACATGATCTGGCCACAACCTTACAACCAACCCTCCGCGTGCGTCGAACCTTGCGTTCAGAAACAGACTCTCTCATGCTTCTGCTAGTGTGCCGAGGACATGTTGCCCGGCCTCGTCTCCCTGTTGGAAGACATGAAGACGTTAAACTCACCTCTAACCGCTTCGGTGGCTTTGGCTCGCTACGAAGCCATATGTAAAGACCTGCCTGATACCATCCTTAACAGTCCGGTGCAGGCCGTCTCATTTATGAATGGTACGTTTAAGCACTGGCTTTTTTAAGGCCAAAGACTCATGTCGTATTGTGTCCAGGCAAATTCAGATACCGTAAACATGATCCTGTGCTGTTGTTGCAATGACAGTATAAGGATTGGCGCTCAAGCACACCAGTCTGAGTGGTGGCATCCGAGGGAGCAAATCGTCTTCTCCTGCTGATCGTTTAGTATGCCTTTGGATGCCTCTGCCCTATTCATGGCAATGAAAGTACCGCTACCATGATCATGTTGTCTTATCATTGCAAGAATCTATTCGAAATGAAAGTATAACAGACCGCGTCCATAATAAATGATCCATATCGTGCTGACTGATCGCCCACAACGATTCGATGTCCGATCGGGGTTTCCCGCACTGGTTTACTTATCTTGGCCCAACACTCGTCCTCTCAGCACTCACCACGATCCTTCTCCTTCGTGACATGGCCGCACCAGCCCCCATCGTTCGTCGCCCCCACTCACCCTTGCCTACGAGTCACTCAACGCGTCTTCCCCACTATAGTTCCAACTTCACGACAGCGTGAAGTTGACCAAAACCTATGAAGGCTACAACCGCCACTACCAACCAGGCGAGACGGGCATGGTCAAGGCCCGATACACAAGTGGCGTTGGCAACGCATTCGTATGTTCCCTTTAGCCCTCCCATCACCCTCACTGACAGTGCGGTAAACTGCCTTAGAACTTTACCTATGCAATCAAATTCGAGGCCACCGAGAAATTCAACGCGATTGAGGAACAATCCGTCCCCGAGACATCTCTAGAAGTGGCTTAATGCAAGGGCAGGTATCATTATTGGTCTCCATCCTTCATTGACTCATGCCAATTTCAGTTCTTGGAGCGCAAAAAAAAAAAAACTGTCGTAGCGTGTAGTAGAACTAGTTTGCAATCTGATTCCAAGTAGTTCGCAATCTAATCCACAGTGTCATGTGATGAATGTGATGACCATTAGCTAATCCGCGTGTAAGAAGTGCGTGTTCGCGGCAATCGGTCCGAAAGCTTGCTCCCAACCTTCACGGCCACATTCTGCAAAATTGCTCCTCGCGCCTTTTTGCGTTGACAACTGCACACGACGTGATTCTATGTTGTCACCTTAGGAACTAATCCATTGATATTCTCCCTACATTCCCGTCGTCGGCTTTTTGGGTACGGCAGAGGGGGGCGTGATTTGTCTACCCGGGTGTCGAGTCAGTCTGTCCGCATCTACGCCCTCTACCCCACCCATCAAGCTGGCGCTGCGTGACTCGAATGGCGCCAGCTACCATTCCAATACTCCTCTGGTAAAATCCTTGGGTTAAGCCCCTGCTGCTTCAACCTCATCTCTACCAATTCGTTGTGAATCAGAATCATCTCGTCCAGGAAAAAACCGAAACTGCAGTTTTCTTTTGGTTCAGTAGCACAGCCACAGCAGCTCAACCGAGACTTACCATGCCAGCGACATCTCGCGCACCATAGTTCCAAATCCGCCGAACCAGACGTTAGCCTGTTCACAAGCCGACGTGTTGAAAATGATGCGCCCGAGTTCATCCAGAAGATCGGGAAATTGAGCCGGATTACAGTGCTCGTTACAAAACTTGTCGTCCTCCTTGTGGCAAAAAGCACCATGGAATAGATCATACAGAAATGCAGTGCGGGCTGTCAGGTATGTATCCCCCGTGCTCAGGAGGTGTTTCAGTGTATGACATGCTTTGTCGTAGAAAACCGCTGAAGGAAGCGACTCCTCCAATCCTTCTGGGAATAGGCTCTTCAGGAATGTCTTCATACGAGGTCAGTCCAGCTTTCCATAGACCACGGTATAAAGGCTCACCACCACTGCCTTGATTCCTTCAGCGTTGAACAGTGTCGTCCTCCCCTTGATGATGCCGCAGGGCGCCAAGGCGAGCATTTCACAGTGGGTGAACTTGGAGAGAACGAGTTTCTTACGCCTCTTCTGGTCCTCTTTCTTTGTTGGTAAATGGCTAGGACCCTGTACCTTATCATCAGCTCCCTTCACGTCATTCCCAGTCTCATCTGCGGTGCCGGTACAGTGCGTATCCACATATGAATGAGCCTGTTCTTGGTCTATGGGACGCCCCAGTCTCGCCGCCCGTCGGTGGAGTTCGCGTGTGCCCTGACTCTGGATAAGGGTCTCTGCGTTCTCCATGGCTTGATGCGCCGGCAACGAACATGCCCGTGAATTTTCGCCGCGATCCTTGGGACAGTCACGCACGAAGCATCGCCACAAGTTCGCCCCATGTTTACCACAGAACTTATGCTTCGGATGCATGAGGGGCTCAATGCATGGCATGCCGTCTTCGTCGGAGGAGACCGAACAACAACGACACCTGACGCTGACTCCGTCAATGACAATGGCATTCACGTATTCTACCAAATCAGAATCCCGTATGCGGAGCAAGTAGGCGGTCAACTCACCGATGTCCTGCGTGGTTGGGTTCCGCTTGAATTTAACACACCCTTCGCATACATGACCCCACATCGGTTGTCCAGTACCAGCCATCTCCATGTTCCGCTGATCGATGGCGACGTCGAAGCGAATGCTGTTTTCGGTTCGATGATCTACCATTAAACATTCCTGCCCATTCGTCCTCCTCGCCTTGTCTCTCAGCAGAGCAAAGACCCAGAAGGCGTCGAAAATTATGTCGCGCGTTAGGCACCAATTGAGGTCCGTCATGCCGTGCCATGGCTGTTCTCGCAGCTCGAGATTGTAAACCTCTGCGATGCCTACCGCAGACGCGCTGCACCCCCAGCATTAGAACCAGAGGGAGCGCAGAATGTGAGGCACTCACTGTTGAACAGCCATTTGCAGAGTCCAATGCTCGGCCAATTCTCTCTCGACCCAATGTGTTTCTGTCGCCTGTACATAATCTGGGACCCCCGGGTAATACACTCTTTGTGATTGTGGGTCATCTGCCTTTTCGACCCAGTACGCGGGATGGTAGTACGTTTTGCAATCTAGAAGGCTATCTGTCAGTAGTTTGTACCCAAGGACAAGACACTCTACGTTTGCAATATTTGGACACAGTATACACCGGCAGGATGCCACGGCTCTTCGTGAACAGTTGAGCTTCGACGCGACAATTTTTCTCCTGATTGAGCCGGTATGAGGGACACGACGGGCAGTATGAGACCGGCGGGGCGATAATCACGGCGCCCGCGGAATGAATAAGCTTGGGGGAAGATGAACACTGTGGCGGCAAACACACCAATTTTTTCTCTATAGCCAAACTCCGAGAGTAGCACTTCGACCTCTCCATCTTTTGGGGCAGTTATGAGGCTTTCCATGTATTCCACCAGAGCGCTCCACAATTCCCCGACTTCATGCGGCGCCAGGTCCAATGCAAAGCCAATGGCCCGCGTCAGCTCCTTGGGAAGAAACCCCGGGAATACGCCTCGGTCAGCTTTCAATGTTTGGTGTTGGCTTTCGATCATTCGAAGGAAGGTGCACAACATTCTGAAGTCCATAACCCCATCTACCCAACTGAGCGATGATAAAGCGGAGAGCACTTGGCGGAGCAAAGTGATGACTGACATGGTGAGAAGTTATCATCCAGGCGACCCTTAGAACATCGAGCGGACGGCCCTGCGTCGAGGCTGGGATTGCAGCCCAGCCGTGGCGGCTTGCGGTCCTACCAGCATAGTCTGCAATGCACCGATTGCCGGTCCGGCGGTTCGCACGCGTCCTCACGCATCATCACGCATCATCACGCATCATCACGCATCATGGTCGGGCTCCGAGTTCCCGGCATCACCCATCCTGAGTGGCGTCACTCATTCATTGAACCGAACACTGACGACAAGGCATCCAATCAAAATTGTCCTATCTACTTGTAACTGCGATCTACAAATCCATTTCCTCTTGTTCCGTTGTTTTGCCTACTGGCTTTGCACCCTTGCCTGTAGAAGACTTCTTCTTGAACTTGTCAGGAACGGTGTAGTCAAGAGGCGGCGCCATGAGCAGTTTTTGGAACATTGTTGAAATGCCCACGCGCTTCCTGGGAGTTTCAGCCAGGATACTCTCAACGTGGGCGCTGAACGTCTCGTTCCCCTTCTTGTCTTTAAGACGCAGCAAGTCATTGAGCAACGTAAGGTCTGAAATCCAAGTTCCTCCAGCTCCGATGAGTTCTTTGTGAATGCGTTTTTTATTCAAGTGGGCACCTTGCAGTGCTGTGATGATCAAGCAATAAGTCTTCGGGCACCTTGAGATTCAGAGCAAGGCTCACCGGTGGCGTCGGCATCCGAAGACCAAAGGACCTTCTCCATGGCACTAATGCTGGCGTAACTCAGAATTTTGGCCACCACCGGACAAACCTGCATATACTCTTTCAGGTCCGGAAACGAGTTTTTGTTAACCTTCTGGGTGATGGCCCAAACCTCGCGGCTCCCCGCGTCCTCACTCCAGTATTTCACGAACCAATCGGTGGCCGCATGGTTGTTCGCGCTCCTCCTGGGTGGGGGATCAGGTACGGTCTTTCATGTATGGTTTAGCAAGATATTCATTGACAAGATTTGGTTTAGCTCACCAGTGGGTCGCTAACGGCCAAGCAGACAACGAAAGCCACCCCTATACCGGAATTGACGCTGCAGGTGACGGGGGTTGTGAGCGCGGCCAACTCGTCAAAGATGCGCGGCTGGATACCGTCACATTTGAGCTTCTCAAGGTATGCCCTTGTAGCGGCGTCGAGGTTGCGCATGGCCTCGTTGGCGGCAAACGTGGCCTCGTTGTCGGCCATTTCTGCATCGCCTCGTTCAAGAGTAACCAACGGACGGCTCTCGCTGTTGGTGATCAGGCCCGTCACCAGTGACAACGTCAAAGGCAAGATCGTCCGCAAATCTCTCCCTTCGAGTTCAAAGTGTGCTTTGAGCGCGTACCACAGCATGGGACCGAACACAAATGCTTGGTGTGCGAGGCCGTAGAAGATGGTGGGCGTCAAGGGGGCTTGTACATGAATGACACCCTGCAGCACCGGAATCTGATCCAGCTGCTTCTTGGACTCTGAGCGACAGTCATGGAGCTCAACGTGAATGGTCACGCTGGGCTCTTGCGGGTTGTCGAAGATGGGGAGGATGACAAGGAGCTTGACATCTATGTCCTGTAAGAATGTGTTGTTCCCGGGGGGGTTTCCTAAGAAACGTATGAGCGAAATGAAAGTAATGATTGCGTATGAGGCTCACCTTGTTCCTCGCCCTCGGGCACAGCGGCGCCGCCTGCCTCGCTGACCGCCGGGACAGCCGTAAGAGTTTGCGGGTTTATATATTGCAAATAGTGGAAGGGTGGAAGGCCTTGGTTATCAACCTCCATCGCAACCTCAGTGCCCCCACCCATGGCTTCCATTGTGCCGCTCGTCGTGCATTGAGGCATCTGTGCGACGCCGGACCAGATAGGACCGGTGTTTGGGAAAGCGGAGACGCCGTCGAAGGTGGAAGCCTGCGCGCCCATACTGTCATTCGGCTGCCTACGGTTTGTTTCTAAAGTCGAAAAGAAAGCATCCTCAGTGTGGGCGTTCTCTGGAATCTCTACGAGCCGCCCGCCGAGCTTGATGAGTTCCTGCGCATCTTCTTGACTGCGTGCTGGTTCCACACCTTCTTCGAGCGGCAGCCATCTCTGGCCATCATTAAACCACCAGGTATAATTGTCACCGCCGTGAGGCATGCTAACAAAGGCCTGGGCCACCCATCGGGTGTTTCCGCCGTCGTCATATCGTTGCTCGACATCCCATCCGAATTCGGTGCGGTGCGAGGCTTGGGGGAGCGTAGCTCCCTGTATACCTTGTTGCTCAGCAAAGCTGTTCTGGCGGTCTTGACCGTTTTCCACACTCGCGCGCGTCTCCGAGTAGCAGGGGCCTACTGCATGATTAGAAATGATGTTGAGACCTTGGGAAGAGAAAGGTAACCATTGACATCCGCCATCCGAACGTCGTCCCGTGGAAGACCTGTGTGGCTAAATTCAGCGGAGCAAAAAATAATGCGGCATCACTTAGAGCACACCTGGCACTGTCGCTTCTTCTTCGGTAGTAGCGGCGCCTGGTTCATGATCAGAGCCGATGTGGACCGCTTCAGCATCTCCCGCCGGAGTCGTGGCGTCGTCCCGGTGTGTGGAAAGAGCCCCGTCGCGTGTAGCATCACCCTCTCCCAATGGGTGCTGTGGCATAACAGCAGGGGCGGTGGCGAGTTCCTGTTGAAGGTGTGCATATGCCCGCTTGACGTCGTCTGGAAACGACATAACACCAGTCCTCTCCGTACCGTTGTGGATTAGGTCCACGACGGCCAGCTCGAGGGGCGAGCATGATGAGGAGTTCAAGAAAATATTCTCCCACTTAATCTTGAGCTTGTCTTCTTTGTCTGTGTTAATGAAGTTCGCCTTCGTGGTATTCGGATGTGTCCAGATCGCCAGAGGATGGTTTGCAGCTTGGGCTAGCAGCTACGTGGCATCAGAACGGTTACAGTCCATTATGAGGAGAGGTACCTTTAGTCCTGGCACCTTGAGTTTCTGTCTATCATGACAGGGAGGTGCGCAATTAAAAAAACAACCAACAAAAAAAAACCACTGCAGAGGCATTTGCGAGTCACTTACATGTCTTTAAAGGTGAGCTTGGTGCCAATGGGTTTGGGCTCGGCTGCAGGCTTGGGTTGGGCTGCAGCCTTCCTCGCTCCTTTCTTGCGTCCTGGCATGGTTATGCCTTGCAGGATGGCGGTCACGTCGGGGATTTATGGACGATAAGCGTGGGAATCAACGGCATTTCGGACAATCTAATCTAGTCGGCATGTGATCGGTCTACATTTACTGATTACCAGCCTTGCGCAAAGCCAAGGCACGCTCCCTGACCAGGCGCCACTCTGCACCCGGCACTCTGCCCATGCGTGCTAGACGATCTGCCAGTGTACGAGCCTCTCTGAGGTACCGACATTGGTCATCAACCGTCGACCGGTGGTACTTTGGATGTGCTTCCTGGAACCAAGGAGTAAGTCATTGTACATTACCTCCGCATAATGCTTACATTGGGTTTCAGCAACTTTTCAACGGTTGCATTGAACGCCTCTTGGCGATTACCAGGCAGGGCTTTGTAGAGATCACAAAATTCCACCATGTCTTGCGCATAGGTGAATGGAAAGTCACTGCGCGTTCCGAACGGTGCTGGCGTCAGCGGTATTTGGGTCTGCCAGTCATCATCCATTGGCCTAATTGCGGTGAGCACATTTAGCGGTGGTTGACTTGAGTCAACTCACGACAAGTTTGCCTGCCTAGCGGGCGAAGAGACACGATCATGTGTAGTGTCGCTGGCAGGCAGAGGTAAAAACACGTCGTAGGTTGTTTTGAAGGGGGGCACTAACCTAGATTCAGCTATGGGCATTCTGCTTCCTGGGAGGGAGGCAGCGGATTCGGCACCGTAGAAAGGCTGACAAGCACCTCTGAATGTGTAAATTAGAATGAATGGGTGCAATGGATGCCGGGGACGAACAGGATGGTGGCCGTACTTGGTTCATGGCTCAATTTCATTCGTTTGAGTGCTGGCTCATCCGTCTCCGCCTGGTCTAAGCCAAGGGTGAGAGTGCGTACAGCGGTTTCGACCTCGGAGGAAGTCTTGGCAATACTGTCAAAGGTGGGGGGAGGTGAGGGAAAGTAGTCGCGCACGACGGTGAGGTCGACTACGCTTCCCATCGTCACCTTGATCGGCTCATCCACTTCACCCCACTGCGGACCTCCCGGGTTATCCGGTGTAGCGCGGAAGACTTTCCAAACCCAGAATGGTTGGCCGCGTTGGGTGATGTTCAACTCGCGGCAGGCTTTCGCATCGGCGTACACATCATAAAGGTCGTGCATGTCTTTGGATATCAGAACAGGTCGGGCGGCCGTCCTCTGAGAACCATTCTGCACATATGGTGAGCTTGTCTTATGCCGTCAAGATTAAGAAGAGAAAAACCAACATAGTTCCAGATGCGAACCCAGATTAGGCGACCTTGTTGTTTAACCAAAGCGGCGACCTTATTCTCTTGAGGTTGACTGAGCGGTCGACGCGTCGCATGTGCTCCCAAACTTTGCATATCGAAACCGTTGCCACTCATGGCACGGACCAGGATGGGTCCCGCACTGCGTCCTAATCCGGATCGAGTGACATTCTTGCTCTGAGGTGTAGGAGTCGCGACGTTGTGAGTTTGCTGTGTGAATGGAGGCTGCTCGCCAGTTTGTGCGTGCGCCGGACCAGGCGGAGCTGGAGGCGTCGGGGTACCTGAGAGACCGTCGGCGCCGAGGACTTTATGGTGGTGAACCCTACAGTGGAGCTCCGCAAGGTTCTCGTCGCGCACTCGGCGCGTTAAATGCATTTGACAGCACAGTTTACAAGCTGTCTGGGGGCACAGGCGATTAGCTCGGCCAGGTTCTTTGCCGTTGGCCGTGACACAGTACTTGAGCTGGCAGAACACTTGAGGTGGAGAGTTGATTATAGCTAGCTGCACAAGTAAGGAGGCCAACGTACCTGGGTCATGGTGCTTCGTTTTCTTGGCTGGAGAAGGAGGCGGTGTATTGTAAGCGCCATACAAGAGGCTCATCTGGGTTGGTGGTGGTGGTGGTGGTGATGTCCTGAGCCACGGGAGCGATCGCGTTGTCGGGTTTTTGAACCGTTAGTCTGCAATCTCGGAAGCCTAAGTCTGCGATCCGTCGATCGTAGTCTGCAAGCTCGACAGCCTAAGTCTGCGATCCGTCGATCGTTCGGTTTGCAATCGGATATCAGGGAGATTGTACTTCGATTATGAGAGGCAGGCAAAAAGGTTCCGAGGTCAAAACGGTACACGATGTCATAATGTAAACTAAGGTATCAATCCAGGAGAACATGGTCCTGATGGCGGCGGGTGAGCACAAATCCTTTGTGCAAAGCGGAGCTTCGGATTCGTTAGCAGAGCTTTGGCCGCCTCGATTATTGAAGAGCGCACTTTTGTATGAATTGAAGAGTGCCTCGGCGGCGGTCGTATTCGTACTGGAGACAGGATGGTCGAGCTACGTGTTTCCGAATGAATATTTCTTCCCCGGGGTAAACACGGATGGGGCGCCACGCGGTCTGCCATTGGGTACCCCGCTTGAATTCGAAGGGATCTGTACAGGAGCGAGGAGACAGCCCATACAGGATATGGGGAAACCAGCTGGGATGAAAGTAAGGCCAGCGATTGGCAGGAACCACTATCCACGAGGTATCGCCCTAAACCACCGGCAGCGATGTCATATCAGCACGTATGGTAGCGAACAATGACTAACGAGCGGAGGGCGCTTAAGCTGGCCCGCTTGGTATATAGTGATTCGGAAGTCATGCATGAGTATCATGTCGGATATGCGCTCATGAGGACTCTTTGCGCGTCTCAGTGGACGGGGGAGCTGGGCGACATTGTCATGAATCCACGGTGCCCTCATCCATTCCGCCACTTGTTGGTCCGTGCACCAACGCGATACTCCCTTACAGGCAGTGGGGAGATTAAATATCATTGCCGAGCACTTTGAACACGTCAGCCAGCGTCAGGATATGCGGAGAGGGGACCAGACAGTCTGATAATAGTGCCCTTGACATGCAGGATTGATGTTACCCGTACATAGTGTAGGAGGAGACCATGCTGCCCAGCACTTTGGGCAATATTCGGCCTCGCTTAGCAGCCTCAAGAACGCTTGATGCTCGAGGGGTGCGTCGAGGCGCATATGAGGGACGAGAGTGGAGGTATGAGCGGGGTGGGCTGACAAAAACCGCGTGTTTGCCACCCACCGGCAAGCAAAACAGCGACACGCACTCGTCCTGGCCGGGAAGGCAAACAAAACATAAAACAAAAACAAAAACAATGGAAACAAGGTATGCATTACATGTGCGCCGTGTTGCTAAAATAACATGAATACCAGGGTACCCGTAGAGGTCATGGCCAAGATATTCGAGCTGTCGTTACAGCCCACGGGCGGCTTCGAGTCTCTACAGCTGAATCCCGAAGCTCTCTGCAGTCACCCAGACGTGCGCCCCATGAGCGCCAGGTTGCTCCACGTTCACCGAGATTGGGCGGTAATGGCAAGGCGCGGCTTGTACGAAACTGTAGCTCTTGCTGACGGGGAGGCGGTACCCATCTTGCACGACTGGTTTCCTTTCCCGGTCAACAACTGGGACAAGTTGAAACCACTAATCATTGACAGAGCGGGTGTTGCCGAAACAGTGAAGCACTTCGCTTTCCGAGGAAGCAAGGCGTTGCGACGCCTTCCAGTGGTCGCCGCCGCATGTCATAACGTGCGCGCGCTGACGCTCATCAACGTACAGCTGAATACGCTGCGAATGGAGGATGCTGCACTGCAAGAGGGCGGATGGAGAGGGCCTACAGAGGTGCGCCTCTGCACATGGACCGGCGGAACGGATGAGCTAGAAAAGTTGCGATACATTGCGCCGGAGATGGACACACTCACTCTGCTTCCGGCGGTTGTGTTGCATATGAAGGCTCCCAGGCCGGGAAGCGAGCCTTTCACGGTGCATAGGTTATTGTGGCGCACACGCTGCGAGCTGGAACAACTAGCTATCGTCGACCAAACGGTACCTGTGGCCATACGCGCTACAATTGTGGAGATTGTTGCTGAACAGAGAGAGCAGGATCTAATCCGCCGGCTACAATACTTCCTGAGGGGGGTGACGGGAGTGGAAGAGTTTTATTTATTTTTAACAGGTAAGAGAACTGGAGAGTTTTGATGTGACCTGATCTGACATCTCGTTGGACAGACGAACCGCCGTGGATGCATGGACGCGTCTTCCCGCCGACCGGGGTGTGCTTGGACTTTTCGCACTGGCGTCAGCTCAAAAGCATTAAATTGAGGTTCCACTACACGGCTGCAATCGTCATTGCCTCGGCTCTGGCAACGGTGGACTCTGACATGTCGATTGAGGAAACAGCACTTGAAATATTTGTGAGCGATCGCATCGGCGCCGCTCCAGAGATCGCGGCAGGACTGGATGTGGCTTTGACGGCTTACATGCGCGACGGAATGCGCGCTGTTCTGGCGACGGGGGGTTTCTTGAAAGTGGAATGGATTGGGCTGAAGGATGCGGATGATGAAAGCGGTTATAATGATGACGGGCTGAGAAGGTTGAGGACAATGGGGCAAGCGGTGACTGGAGAAATCGAGCGAGACTATGGAGAGAAGAGAGTTCAAGTGGGCTATCAGGAACTGTCAGAGGCTAAAGTGAAGGAATGGGAATGGCGTGGGCGCATGATGTAGGATGCAGTACAGAGTGTTTACTGTCCATTGGATATCGAGGCAGTAAGAATAATGCAGGAGAGCCGGACCGGGGTGGTGCCATTTTGAAGCTCCGTCGCACACCGTCAAAGAGAATGACCAGTCAACAGAAAACGTACGCGCGCTGCCGATTGCTGTGGTGAGATAGCTAACGCTTGAACGAGGGCAACAGACTGGAGTGGAGACCGGCAACACCAACGCGAGTGCGCGAGGCGGACGAGAGCGGGTGAGTCGCGTTTAACTGTTGTATGAATGGCAAGAAATTAACGCATGGATGGCTAGGCCTACACTGTCAGTAGAAATCTTGGATGGCATCCTAGCACTGGTGCTTCAGCCAGATATTGTTTGGTACGGCATGTCGCAGACAATGGACCCACTGCTTCCCGAGGCGCGAGTATGGCAGCTGGCATTGAAAATGATGCGAGTTAATCAGCGTTGGCGCTGTCTGGCGCGCACGGTTATATTCAAAATCACGATGGTGGCGGATGGGAGGCAGCGCGGGGTCAGAGATAATCACTGGGCCCCGCTGCCGACATACACAATCGACGAAGTTGAACCGTTGCTCGTCCCAGGCGATCATTTGCCTGGCGCGATTCGGGACTTCGGTTTCCATGGCATGGAGGCATTGAGACTGCTTGGTCCTGCGATAACAGCTTGCTGGCGAGTGAAAACAATCACGCTCCGAGAGATACGACTGGGTTGGTTGAATTACTTGCCGAGGTGGCTAGGTCCGCAGGAGGTCCGTCTGTCGGCATGGAATGGTGACTGTTCTGAGCTTCATGAGCTGCGTCGGTTTGCACCGCAACTGGAGGACTTGACGCTGATGCCAGGCTCGGTTCTGTACTACAACGGAAACTCGGCACCATTCGAGGTCAATGCTTTTTCGATCCACTCTCGATGGATGACTACCGTTGTAGGCGCGCCCGCCCGGCAACAGGAGACGTCTCTGCATGCCAGGAGAGTGACGGTAACACAGGAAATGCGCGATGCTTGTGGTATGGAGCGTGTCGGGAATATGTTGAGTGGGGTCTTTGGAGTGGAAGAATTCGAGTGGTATGCCACAGGTGAGTAATGAAAATGACAAACGGGAAGTATCGGACTGATGATCTTTGGGGTAGACGAGCCCCCGTGGCGCAATTGGTGCAGATTCATCGAACGACCTGCGGCGAGTTTCAACTTGTCACACTGGGCAGGTCTGAAAGTGATCAGAGCTCGTTTGCATTACTATGACTGCGACAAGCTTGCGGAAACACTGAAGACTACATCGACCCTAGCCCTCCTTGAGCAAACGTCGCTCGAAATCTTCATTCACGACCGCCCCGGGTGGTGTCCAGAGGTGCCGGCATCAGATGGAGTGCGACGCCTGCAGCAGGGATTGAGGGCGGTTTTGAATTTGAGAGGCACTCTAATGTTGATGTGGCTGATTGTCAGTCACTCCCCACAGGAGGTTGAGGCGAGGCAAGAGTACGTGCGCCGAGTGTGTGGCGTAGTATGTGATGACATACACAGGGAATTTCCTGAAAAGGTTACAGTGGCGTACAAGCAGCTATGCGAGCGATACATGTCGCAATGGGAGTGGTCCGGTGGAATGATTTAAGAACGTATGTATATTAGCAACAGAACTGTCAATATGTGGAGGGGTGAAGATGAATTCAAAGGTAAAGGTATCTTGTGGGCCTGGAACATGGTATGAATGGGTTGAGAAGAATATGTAAGAAGACTATCAGTCTATATGAATGACATCTTCGTCTGGCACGTTAGCTTCATAGGAGCGCAGTGTCAGAACTTCGCCAGACGCCACCGGAATGGGCCTGTCGGACGTGTACCAGGTCTGCCCACGTTGATAGCGGAAGAAACTGTTGGGGAAAGGAACGTCAAGCACGTGACGGAGGATTGGAAAAAAGGCGGGATGAAAGAAGGGCCACTGTTCGTGGGGAACAGCAACGATATGCGCTACGCCTGGCTAGAGTAAATGTCATTCAACGAAGGGAGGGCACTAGGAACTTTGCCTACTTCAGAGGAGAGATAGACTGTGAGCGAACAGTCTTGTTCTTCAGTGGGTGATGAATGTGGGTCGGGTGCGTTCGACATGAATGAGTTTCGAGGGGGTGTGGGGGAAGGCGTGGGACGAGGTCTATTCCCGGGATGGTTGGTCGGACGATATGACCGGCGACGTGATGGAGTAGTCGGGGGTGTGGGTGGGGAGAAAGGATGCTGAGCATCCCATTCGCGGCGGTGTTCATCGGTACACCAGCGAAAAACGCCGTCACATTGCTCTACAACATTGAATTGACGGCGGGAGCACTAGAGCTACAATATCAGAGATGTGATGTCAAAGAAGGGAGTAAAAGGCACCTTTTGATACCACAGGCCAGCGTGGGATGGGTTGGTAATGCCGTGGCATTCGCGAGGAGCAGACCACGGGTGGCCACACACGATGCAAGAGTCACTGACATTAAGAATGGCAACTGTGTTCTTCCAGCCAATGTCGCGAATGAGGTCGCGGACGGTCATCTTAACGGCGAATGGCAGGCGAAAGAATGGAGTCGGAATACCTTTTTTTTTTTATGGCGCAGGCATGGTGTTTGTGCAAGTTTGTCTGTGGATCGCCAGTGGAAAGTAGTTTGGCGCATGCAGCCAAAAAGCGATCATCACCAGTACACCATGGACGCCTTTCGGGCAGATATTGAAGTCTCCTTGGAAAGTTATCCCCCAAGTGATGTGGATCCCCAAGCACGCCCGTTGCGCTTCAAGGAACATTACTTGGCATACTTGAAGGTGCGGTTCACACTGGGGGAAATGGCCATGGTCCAAGGCCTTCGACGGTACTACAAAGGAGCGAAGGAGCAGGGTACTGAACGTGCGTTTTGGCACCAAGTGGCAGAATTCTTTCAGTCGGTGTATTACTATTGGCCTAGGGAGGAGCTGGAAGTAAGTGCGCAGTAAATTTGGGAGAGACACAGTTGATTTATGGCAGGCTATCAAATTCCGCCTGGTCAATGATAAAACGGACATGCTGTGGGACGCGCAACTATCCATGCCTTCGAATGCATTCTTGCGTTCGCCAACTGAATTGTGGGAAGAGGAGGTCTGCGATGATGCGAAATGGGAGGAATACGCCAAATTGAACGATGCGGAATGTATTGCTGGCGCGTTAAAGGTATTATTTGGGAAGAGCTGGCGGGGCCTGGGGTACGTGAATATGACCATTGAGGATTAACATTTTGACGCCATGCTTAGGCCGCAACTCATTCACTGTGATGAACATATGGTCGCATGGGGATATCGTGCCCACCAGCATCTCTATGGATTGAAGTTTTTGGAAATGGCCCTGTCTACTGCTTTCAACAGTTTTGAGCCTATTCCAGAGTTGGTACCGATGTAAAATGAGAGATGAAGTGCGATTGGTGCAGGGAATGGCGAACTGAATGTGAGTAGCGACGATAAGGGTAGACTTTTGCGCGAGGATGCGCGATGAGAGGGAGTATCCGACTGGCGGATCATAATGTGCAGGGTGAAGGACTGCGCTAGGATGCGCGAGGAGTGCGGATCATCAGGAATGGGATTGCATTCTGCAGGGTCCAGGATTGCAGGCTGTAGATCATGGGCGTGTACTGGTTTGGTTGAGCAACAGGTGACGCAGTATTTTCTTTTGGCGTACCACCATGAGCGGGGTGCTGCAGGTTGATCGGTGTCCCAATCTGTTCATGCCGGAGCTGGAGGTATCATTGGACTGGTATCCACCTTCCGACGTGGATGCGTCGAAGAGAGCGCACCGGACGGACGATTGTTTTGTGGCCTATCTGGAGACTCAATTCACGCCAGGGCAGCTTCACATGTTGAACAGGCTGGTAGAATACTACCATGGGGCGGTGGGGAGAGAGGACGATTTCTGGAGACACTTGATGCGTTTCTATAGACGGATCTACAATTGCCTTCCGTCGAAACGAATGTTAAAGGTGAGCATGTCAAGAGAATGCCTGATCACTTGGCTAAGCGGTGCATGTCCCAGGCCATGAAATTTCGCATTATTCACGATTGCACATTGTTCCTATTCGACAATGATTTATCAGTTCCAGAGAGTGCGTTGTTCGCCTCTCCGCGCCGTTTCTGGACGCATTGCGATGAGCACAGAGATGATGAGCTGTGGGCTGTGTACGCGCAGTGGAACGAGGTGGAGAATCTGGAGCTGGCGCTTACCGCAGCTTTCGGAGAGGATTGGGGTGGCCAGAGGTAGCACGATATCAAGCGTGGAAGATTGTTACGCTGACGCACACCGCAGCGCGCTGGGATATAACAGGGATGTGAATGTGGTTAGATGGGGGTATCGGGCTCGACAGTTTGTGTACGAGATGCGCATTTTGACGTTGGCCATTGATGCGTGGTTCGAGCAGTTTAAAGAGGTAGCCGAGCTGGGCGATGATTGATTGATTACAATTGATGCGATTGGAATAACTGCCGGCGTGACCTGTTGTGCAGCTTAACCACGACCACCATGGACCACTTTTGGAATGAGTTTGGACATGCAGAGTATCTAGCTGCAGCGACGCACGAGTCAGCCGTGAATGTCTTGCCTGCACAGGTCATGGAACTGCGCGATGGTGCGGAGGCGGATGGGAAGAGCTTGTACGGACTGACGGTAGAAGACGTGCTGCTGGCAGAGTACCTCGTCGTGAGAGAGGATGTGTTGAAGCAGGTACGCCGCGTGTACGGGACGGAAATCGTGATGTTTAATTTTACTAGATGGTTGAGGAGATCTTGAGCAGCGTGGCAACCGTGGAGGCATGGCTGACGAGGAGCGGATGGAGAGAAGATGCTCTATGCGAACCGCAATGTAGAGCATTTCAGTACACAAAAGAGGTATGTTCATTCCAGTGGCGCCTGAGAACTGTCATAAACGGAGCGCATGGCAGGATTCGTTAAAGCTATGGTATCGCATGGTCGGAGTTGGGGCTCGGGTGTCTGGAGTAGGAAGAATGAGACGGAGACTGGCGAGACTATTGGCGCACGAGAAAACGACAGTGATGAGGATGGATTGGTTTTCCAAGTGCGGGAGGGAGAAGGTAGAGGAGATGGACGATGAGGTGCAGGTGATCATGAAGTTACGAGGCCCAACAGGCGTGCTAGATAAAGAGGACATCTATTGGGGCCTTCTCATCTCTGGGGTAACGCAGGTGGCGACTGGGATGAAACATCGACTAACGTATACTTGCGAGCAACACGAAGTCGATGGTATCATGCAGTTTATGGGAACACTACTGGGTAAGGGCTTCTGCGCTGTGTCATTAGACGGTACTACTGACATGATTTAAAGTGGATGGGCACGAGGGCGCCGTAGTTGTATGTGGAGATAAAAAGCGAGTGAAGGGCTATGCCTACCGGTATTTAATGGAGCAGCGTGAATGGTACTGGGCAGTGCCGGCAGGGTTTTAGATGTATATAGAAGCGGAGTATGAAAAAGTCTTTCGATTCTTTGCCGTGACCAACGTGCACGGATTAAGATGGCAAGGTGAGGAAAGTGCTGGCTCGATGTATAGGACGGACTGATTACGACTCAGGTGGTTTCCGCAGGAACTGTTGGATGAGGTGATTCCCATGGCTTGTGAGACGCAGACAGTACTGGGAAGGGGCGTTCATGACCTCTGCATGGACGAACCAAGAGAGCGGAAGAAGATGGCGCAGACATTGATGCTGGTAGGAAAGAGGTGGGGCTTCGCAGCGCGGAAGATCCTGTGGGAGAAAATCATGGTAAAAAGAGCAGATTTCCTGCAAGCGGTGGACCCAAGGCTGCCGGATGTCAGGAGGCCAGCGCGCGATATGCAGCAAGCGTTTGCGAGCAACATGCCATTCTTGGGGAGTGCGGCCATCCGAGAGTCGATCCGTGCTATCGACTTCTGGAACCCCGTGGAGGAGAAACTAGTTGACGAGATACTGCGGCGCTTGCCAAACGTGCGGGAGTTGACGTTCGACGGGGACTTATGGGAGAATGTCTGGTCTGGAGAAGGTTGGCCACGGGTTAGCGATGTACGTGTCTGGGGACTGCATGCGAGAGGTGAGCGCTTGGACGTGATGACGGCCATGGCGCCGAACGTGGAGACTCTTTCGTTGATCGGCAGCTTGTTCCTGGGAGAGACAGAGGGACCGGCCTGCAAAGTAGGGTGCTTGAAAGTCGCACTGTACGGACCGGTTAGGATCTCGACACCAGCGACAACAACGCTGTTCGAAACACGTCGACTGGAGATGGCATGCAACCCTTGGCTGGACAGTGCGGAGAGCACCACGTTCTTACTGAATAGGGTGGCAGGTGTAGAGGACTTGCGCATCTGCTTCCTAAGTGAGTGATCAATGGGCTGGGAGGTCTGCTCTGATATATCCAGGATTCGTAGATACAAATGCCATGCGGCTGGGACCAGAGATGGAAGGGAGTATAGACATGTCGAAACAGCATAGTCTCAAGGCGTTAACGATGTCCTTTCACCTGATGCGGAACGGGATGAGTGCAGCAGGTACGTTGACGATGGTGAGCGCACTGGAACAGCTGCAGTGGCTTCACCTGGAAGTTTTCGTGGTTGATGGGACAAAAGTACCTGGTCAATTTTGCCGTGTTATGGATAGCCTGAGGTCGGCACTGGGTGACATCGCATCAAGAACCCTAGAAGTTAACATTCGGTGGCGATGCGTTGTGCTGCGAGGAGACGAGGACATCATCGGGGAGCGACGTCAGGCCTGTCATTACATGAGTAGCAGGGCGCGGGAAAAATGGCCTGGGCGGGTACACGAGACGGTTGAGGAGATTGATGCTGAAGGTGTGGAGCCTTGGGAGTGGGCTGGCTTATACTGGGAGACAGCTTAAGCAGTCAGTTGAACAGCTATGGAATAATTGTGGATATGAGATATGGACATGAAGTGATAAAATACGACAGGCATTTTGAATAGTAGTGGCAGGAAGGCTGCCATGCGCGTCATGCGCCAAGACTACTCTAGAACAGGTCGTAATTTAACCTACACGTCCATTCCAGTCCCAACGGGATACGTGTCGGGCGTGCACTCCATGGTGACGAACGACCACCCTGTCTGGAAACGCTCGCTCCGCAAGCCGAGGGGTTGCCAGAACACGCTCCCACTGTCTGTCGGGCAAACACGCCGTCGGGACCATGAAACCAATAACCCAGACCCAGTTCAGCTCTAATGTTCCACCAGCTTTTACGCTGTACAAAAGAGCATTGCTGAAAGTGGTGAGGGTGTTCTCGGTGCGGGCCCTGTTTCTCTCGCCACACGTCTGTAGGAAGACAGTTAGTCGCGTGGTCTGGAGTGACGCAGTTTGAGTGACGAGGTTTAACGTTCGGGCTATCGCGAGAGCGGAACTATAGTGGAAGCGCATGGAAACATGCTTGAGATTGGTCCAATGAGACAACCGCAGTTCCGTACTTTGCCAATCTTCGAAAACCGGCTCGCACTCTACAAAGACATGGGCATCGAAGAAATGGGCAGAAGAGAAAAAATTAATCGAACCTGTGAGATTAAGATCAAAAACCTCAACGCCTTGGACACCGCGAAGTGCATGGTCGACTTTGATAAGTTTGCCATTGATGACGACCACCTCAACACGGCGGACATGTAACCCTACATAGACAGTGTCGTCTGGGTAAAGGGGAATCCGAGCGGAACGACGGGTGACTTGGAGAGAGAGTGTGTCCAGACTGATTGGACGGGATACTTGGTGCCATCGTAGGTCCCATGCGAGGAGGAACCTGAGGTGTTTGAAGTCTGGGGCGAGCCTCTTAGCCGCAGGGATTTGACGCGTCGAGCCGCAGATGCCGGCGAAGCACAGTCGGGTTGGACCCGGCCAAGGTTGTACGGTTTCGAGGATCGCTAGGTCAACGTCTACCAGGATGAGACTGTTCACACGGCGGCAGCGAGCACTAACATCTGTGATATGCTCGAGGGATGTGGCACCGACAAAGCCAAATTGCCGCACAATGCTGGAGATGCGTGGAGAGCTGAGCATCTCTTGGACGGTGTTCCAGGAGTGGGGCCGATAGGGGAGGGGGGTTTGTGGGGACGAGGGTACGGAGTCGTCCGCCGCTAACAGGATGGTTCTGAAGAGGACCTCCTGCGCTTTGTCGCGAAAAGCTCTATGCGTTGCCAGCAAATTCCTGGCCGTTGCCATGGTACGTGGGCTGGGATATACTGCTGGCATGCGGAAGTGATCCAAACCGTCTTCTTGGAAGTCGTCCAAACCATCTTCTTCAGTCAGAGACCACTCGGCAATGCTATCGACCAATTCCTGAGCCAAGGAGCTGGTGGGGGTGGAGGTCAACACGGGCTAGCGGTTGACCGACTGTGCTTACTTTGGGCCGGGGCGCTGCATGCGGAGGATGCCCTATAGTGGTGGATAAAGAGAGAGAGAGAGAGAGAGAGCAAACGTCAGGGCCAGATGTCTGATTCGGCCGAAAAGTTGAATGCGCCACATTCACTGTCTAATTTTCAAGGTACATTTTCTAAAAATCTTGTATACATTGTCTATTGAAACGCGCGGTTACTGTGGCCTGTCGCGAAGAAAAATATATACTGGGGCATGCAATCTGAGCTAAGTCCCAAGCATACACGGTCCCAGCGGCTGCCTCTACAAATTGCTGCCCTTCATCGTAGGAGCGCGGCTTGGGAGTATCCTGCGCGAGGAGCAGGGAGACCGCACAGAAACGCCCATGCTTCATCACCTGTCGTATACCGGGTGACAATTTGTCCAACGTATCATCGGAGGGGTGGTCGAAGGTTTGGTCTACTGACGCAAACAGGAGAATGATGCTTAGATGTTGTAGATGGGGCATGTCGGCGGAAGACAAGATAGTGGCCACAGCCTCGACGGTGGAGATAGGCGCTTCGATGATGAGGGTTTGCAGGCGATAACAGTTATCCAATGCGAACTGGATACAGCCACCTGTAGATGTCAACATCAGCGACGACGGACTGCAGAGTGAGGAGTACTTACTATGATGGACACGGAGGCGGATCCTGGGGGAGTCCTTGCAAATCCACTGGGCGTTATCGGCTTGATCTGCAACATCTATGTGGACGAAAGGCAGCTCGTGAGACATGGTGTCAATGACGTCCAGTAGCCGCCGACACGTCGCGCCCCATCGCAGCGGTGATCCGTCCTGGTATGCGCTCAGCCGCACAATATGTTGCAGTACATTGAGCGGGAGGGTGAGGATCAATGGGTTGTCGTGCGGGGGACTGGGAGGTTGAGGGTGAGCCAAAGATGATGCGTCTGGATGGTGGTGGGATGGTGGGAGTGGGATGTGGAGCGGCGACATGTAACGCCTCTGAGAAGGGGGCGTGTTAACGACAACTGCAGTATAGAGGGCGTCTGAGGGCCGGGGTAGTACGATCGAAGTCCTACTGGTAAGAATTGCAGTCCAACATGAAAGGTCTGCAGACGGCTGTGTACGGCCAGCAGTCCCTAAATATAAGAGATTGCAGGCCACAGGATGCAGCGCATTAATACAGGGGCTAAGTACCTTGAGGGCCGCAATCAGCGGTGTTCATATATTCCTCTTGCCACATGATGCGCAAGCAGCTTCCTGGTCAACGGAAAGTGACTTCATTCTTTGCGCCTATAGAACAGGAGCGCAACTGTAGAGCCGTGTTGGTGTTCTTCTCAGAGGTTGGTGCAGTGCCGTTCACGAAGCTGGAGGATGTTAATGTGTTGTTAGGATGGATTACAGACGATCCGCCTGGAGAACATTGCTACAAGATTGCGCCTGCTTCAAGTCCATGATGTGCTACGTGAGGCGGACTACATGCCGCCTGCTAGAATACGTCTACTACGGTTGGAGGGCGCTTGTTGCGAGTGGAGGCATTGGAGTCACTTTCGGTGGATAGATGTGGCGGGCAGAGTGGGGAAGCCAATCTTTTTTGATGCTATGCCGGAGGGGATGGCACTACCGGAGGAGTGGTTAAAGGCGGTTGAGCCTTACTTGGATGCGCTGTAGCATCGTGGCAGGTGGGGTATACCTTAAGATTAGTGGATGCAATACTGATGGAATATGGTCACCAGCGGAAGAAGTGAGATGAATGGGTTGTTGTCTGAGCCGAGGAAGCTGGAAATTGGGACAGGGGCGATGGCGTGTATATGGACGTTGAAGGCATGTTTGCGACTAGAAGAATATAGAGGCCGTAGCTGGAGCGGAAAAGGAGCGATCGCTGTTCTACTTATAAGGATTGCGATCCGCTATTTAAGGATTGCGATCCCTAAACATAAGAGATTGCAAGCTACAGCGGAAGGACGCCGCGCCAACGTCACGTTGATGCAGCCTTTTTCTTGATCTTCATCATGCCAGGTGAGGTAGGGTTACGTCTGTCTCATATCGATGTAAGCTGAGAGATGTGATAGATGGCGGGTTTAACAGTGCATGAGCCAGCGCACTTGTCGCCTCTGGCCTCAGACGCATCTGGCCTGAGAAAGCCTTCATGTTCATCATTGCTTGTCAGAACGACCAGGTCGCCCGCTAATCGAAGAGAGCTAGTGCGGGCATTCACCAGACCAACCGAAGACTCTGAGAAGAGCTTGATACGTCATAAATTTCAGGCTGGGTGCTTGCAAAGGGCTATGGAGTCAAGGAGAAATGGGTCTCCAGACAACAGGAAGAGCGAGCGACTGGGCGAAGATGATAAGCTTTTGGAGGAAAGGAAGGATGCAATGCAGCATGACGAGGTGCGACTGGAATACTATCGAAGAGTATGCTGGGGCTAA
Organism: Hymenopellis radicata; assembly: GCA_015501595.1. NCBI lineage: Eukaryota > Fungi > Basidiomycota > Agaricomycetes > Agaricales > Physalacriaceae > Hymenopellis > Hymenopellis radicata. The sequence continues at coordinate 36,757 of JADNRX010000245.1, read as the reverse complement.
CTGCGGTGCAGGTTTGTAGAAGGATAGTAGCCCACGCAAACAAGAAACTGCATTGCAGTCGGCCAAAAGGGAAGGATTGTCGACTGGGCTGGCCGTTTGGAGATGGAGATGACTCAGAGGGCTGGGAAGCAGAATTGGAGGGCAGGTCAGGAGACATGAAGGAATGATATATATTGGAAACAGGTAGTTGTTGTAATGTAAGGTGATGCAAGTATATTGGTACGTGTAGGGGCAGAGGACGTGACTCGCAAGGGGATAGAAGCTGAAGTGACTTGGATACTATAATCGCTATTGTGAGAGCGTACGCGGTGGCTTGATGCAAAGGCTCGAATGGCGGCGGGAGGAAACAGGGTATACTGGTCGGTATCAATTCGGCGCCGAACGTGATGCTGCAGGAGCGTGATTCTGGCGGAAAATGCTGGCGCTTGGCAGCGGCTTGGCCGTCTCGTATAAAGATATGTCTTGTCTTGTGAAGCATGTCACTGGGGGGTTAGTAGAGTGCGTAGAGGCGTATGGTGGGAGCGAACGCGGAGCTCATTTTCCGGTAAACGGGAACTGTAGGCGGGCGTCGACACATGCTTGTCATGTAACCTTAACCTGCCTCAATGAATTCAAAGTTGTCGCGACAACTTACCATACTCGCGTGAAAGAAGAAATCCTCGAAACGATTAGCCTTGCCGTCAGAGAAGCATCTCCGTGTTGAACTATTATAGACAACTAACCCTAACCCCCCGTAATTGACACTTACACGACAATCATCCTGAATTCAATCTGGCACCCACAAGGTTCGTGCCTTTTCCGTTCTTCATTGGCTTCAAGTTGGTCTGACCCTATTACGTTTCATTACAGCGTAAACGGCGACTAATATCTGTGTTCAGAACGCAACGCTAAGCGGTGCGAATGCCCGCCGCCACGAAATACCAATCAGTAAGTTTTTTCAGTTCCCCGTCTGGTTATTCTAGATGACTCACATCAGACGATCAGGGTCCTCTCCTTGAAACGATTGCGGCATTTTGGACCACGGAGACTTGGCGCAAGCGAAAGGATTGAAGAATCAGTGCATTCGGGAGGAGAAGGTGAGTTCTGTTGGATTTCGTTCACTCGGTTGAGGTCTGGCCTGACAACTTTCATAGCCTCATTTTCACATCTATCAGTGAGCTATTCAGCTTTATTTTACGCGGTCAGGGAGGTTAATACGCGTAGGACGCTAGAAACGGTCTCCCGTGGCGGCCCAATAATCCTGTTACAACTTCCGAAGTTCTCGCCCCGACGGCCGCTCTCGCATCACGGCGACAGATTATCCGAATAGTCTTACGTTTCTTCTGGAGCTTGGCATGCCAGGAAACGCAATAAAAGGCGATGGAATTCGGTCAGAATTCATCATCACCCACATCATTCCCTCTTCTCCTTCTCTCTTTCTCATATTGTCTCTACTTATATGTCGTCGTTGTATCTCTCTCTCTCGCTCTGCATATTCTCTCGTCGTCGTTTCCGCCGTTGTCGCCATCGCCTTCCCGACGCGTCCAAAACGTGACCGCTAACCCTGTTGATCATCACAGCGTGGGTTTCCTCCTCCCACCATCATCTCACCTTGCTCACACGACTTCATCAGGCTTTCCAGCCTCGGCGCCGTATCTCATAGCCTTTTACCGCTCTGGTGCGTTGTTGCTTCTCTATTGGCGACGAGCGTTCTAACTCTCTTGCAGGCCTTTGTGTTTCCGCGGAGGGCGCGCTCTCGACTTCAAGGTTGGCGGGCCCAGCGACGGCGACAGCGTAGGTCGAATTTTCAAGGCTCTGTTCGACGACGATGATGATACCCTAGTTCGACTCCTTGGTGTGTTATCCAGTCTTTGCTCGTTGACGCCGTACTTACCTTTTGTTGATACAGCCCCCCAAGGTATGTCGGCCTGCTCGTCCTCCATTGGAAGTCTACTTACAATTAACTCAGACGCCGTGTCTGAACGCATCCAAGCCGCTGCCGCTGCCGCGACTTGGTGTTTTTCCCATTCGGACCCGACCAGGCTTGATTTCGGGCGGTACAAAGTCTTAAAATCACGACTAGAGCCAAATGGTACGCTACCGTTTACCCCCTCCTGTATTGAACCTCATTTTGTTCCCTAGGCTAGACGACGATGACTCCTTCCAGTGATTGCTACACTCGTACACGTAAGTTATCCTGTACTATTCCTCTTCATTGACGAATACTTACCAGCGTCAGCGCCGCCTCCTCCCCCTCTCGTCCGTACGACGACGACATGCTGGCCACCAGCACTTTAGAGGCCGTTGACAATGCAGCCTTCGCCGGCTGGGATCACCACGTTCGACCGCGACCTCTTCAAACCCCAGAGGCAAGCTCCCATGTCTTCGTTATAGTGGTTGACTTATCAGGGCTTTCTAGTTGATTCTCAATGTTGTCTCGTCGGTGAGACACTGCTATACTTGATATCAGAATGCTTACCTTTCTCTACAGCTTACAGCCTTGTTTGTGCCTCTCACTCTTTGGGAGTGCCGCACTAGCTACGACAATTTCATTTGGCTCTGCGCTGATGGGTACCAGTTGACTCCGCGTCGGCTCCTGGCATGGATATCTGGCGAGTCCGCCTTACGGACCGATGCAAGGACCTACGACGACGAACAATCGTAGTCCACCTCTGTGTCGCTCGTTACTTGAGTCTCGGACCGGAAATTCTGACAAAGTGAGTCGTCGATTTCGTCTTGTTCGACTTTTGAACTCATACGTATCACAGTACCGCTCGCCTCGGTACTGCGCCGCCTCTGGGTAAATTCTCAGACGAGACGCGGTCTTGATTCGACTAGTAACTGTTCTTATCGAGTGGTGTTAGTATAGCCTTACTGCTGCCTTGTTCATGTTAGTAAGGCTCTCTTCTTGTTGTTTGAATACTTACCAATGCGTCGTCTTTCTGCAGGATAGTGTTCACGACCTGCGTGGCACCGTCGGACGGAATCATTTGGCTCTGCGCCGGTGAGTAGCAGTTTGGCTTCGCGCCGGCTGATCCACGAGACAAGGACATGATGAACTCAAGGTGTCGACGTCCGTTGCCTTGCTTTACTTTTGAAGGCTGCTCTATTGGTGAGCTGTTCACCAACACTCTACTGATCTAGCTTTCACTCATGTATTTGCAGAAGGCTGTCGTGTCCCCGTTCAATTGTAAGTGTCCTTTCATCGATTATCACATTCAATACTGACTTTACTGTCAGCTACTTCGACTCGGGACTTGTTTCACGGCCATCGAACACTGGACTTTCATTGGGGACGACGACGACGTGAACGTGGAACGCTTGCCTCTGCGCCGGGGATGTGCCATTCGACTTCGACTCGAGGCGTACCAACGACTCATTTGGCTACTTACCGGTGAAAGACAGTTTGGCTGCGTGCCGGCTGAGCGCTGCAACACCGTTGTCTATAATAGTTCAACACGGAGATGCTTCTCCGACGGCACGGTTTCTGTAGTATTCTTCACTCAATATTACTGCTCTGTTTGTTGTAAAGCTGGCTGTTGGATTTCTGGGAATCAAGACAGTAAGAACGAGTATACGGTTCTGATTCTCTGCGCCGCCGTCCCAAGTTCCTCTCCGTTCCCCGAGTAAGCGAGGTACACGGAATGTGGCGCCAATCCCAACCCTGGCAAATTCGAAATATTACGCCGCGACGGGTACTTTCTTGCTTTGCTGGACATCTATTCCCGCCTGGACAATGTATACTTTTGCCCCGCGGCGAGCGACATCTCGCTGCCCGAAGGTGAAGGATCCGTCTTCGTTTGGTGGTATGTTGACAGGACATCGTACGGAGTCCTCGATTGAACTGACATGAAGCTTGTTAGCGGGATATTCGCGGAGACATCAAGACATTGCGAACCTCAAGCCACATGCTGCCCGTCTCTCGAAACCCATGCTGTCCATCTCTCGGGACCCCGTCGTCATGTCTGCTAGCCTCAGTCGGGGCGTCGGGCGACTCCGAATGCAATTCTGAAGAAATTGAGCGGTTACCACCACGAACAGAAAGGTAAAGCTCACCGTTTCCAAGGCGAAGAATTACTAACGCGAAAACTGTCAGATTTACAGTAGAGATAGAGGCAAATTCACCAACAATTTCGCCCCGTGGCAAGCGACACATCTCGCTGGCCAAAGCCGAAGAATTTGTTTCCGTTTGAGTGGGCTTGGAATGTGAGGTGCTAGCTTGACGGCGAGGGATGTAAGACTTGGCCACGGCCACGACGACGTCGAACTTGTATAGCTCCGCTTCTTCTTTCGCTTTCTGAATCCGTGATGATCATCATTGTTAGCACCGCCAGAGATTCGAAGACGGTACGTACCTCCTGGGTTTTCTCGCCAAATTCCGGCTGATCAAAACGAACCAGATTCCCAGAAGATCTGAACATGACCTGTCTTTGGGAGCCGCCAAGCTAAGCCGATGTCCCCATCTCGTCTATAGAGCCGCCACCGCGGTAAACGAAGGCGCTCCCTGGGACTGACACGCAGTCGAAGAATATGGTACCCGAATGAGAGTGAAGCATAACGTCGGCGCGGCCATGTTACTACGTAAAGTCAGACACCAGAACATATGGCATTAGGCAGGAATACGCACCTTATCCACACTAGCAAAGCACGACCACACCCATGAAGGCAAGCAGGACCGTCCGTGGCTTGGAACCTGCCAAGTGGAGAACACGGGTGATTAGAATCCGATCGATGTTCGTCTTGCTGAGGCCAGACGATATTGTGAAGCCTCCCAATCAGCAACATAATCGTCGGAGAGAACATTACAGAAAAGATGTAAAGTAGGCCGGTAAGGACAGATCGGGGTTCGCCGGTGAGCGCATATGGTCATGACCGTCTTGCAGAGGAAGGTCAACAGGGTCGACAAAAGTTAGCAATGATGGAAGAGCGCAGGAAAAATGGTCTTGAAGACCGGCGAGAGTGGTGTACTTGAGCTGCACAGACAAACGCAGTCAAATACCTGTGAAGTAAGCATGAACAAACGATACAGCTCTTGCTTTTACCATCATGATCGTCTGGGACACGACAGAGCAGCGACTGGTTTTAACGACTTTTCCGATCTCGGTAAATCTGTTTTGGAGATTAAGCAACACAACACTAATGAATTGGGGATTTTAGCATGAGCGAACAAACTTGGAGGAAACGTCGAGCACCGCACATCTCGTGCCATTTTTGGCGGCTATCGAAAGCCAGCTCGACCAGGCAAATGCCGCATACGGTCCATCGAGCGCGCCTATCCCATCCGCGTCCGCATACGGTCCATCGAGCGCGCCTATCCCATCCGCGTCCGCATACGGTCCATCGAGCGCGCCTATCCCGTCCGCGTCCGCATACGGTCCATCGAGCGCGCCTATCCCGTCCGCGCCCGGGCCATCGAGCGCGCCTGTGCTAACAGGTGGCGGGTTACAGAGGAAGCGGAATTCCAACAATGGCTTTGCGTGTGAGAAGTGTGGGAAGGTATTGGAGAACCTGAAAGACTTAAATGCTCACATGAAGCGGAAGAAGCACGGTAAAGCATTGCGGCAAAAAGGTAATGTGATGAGGGTTTAATAGTATGTGGCGCACACTAATAAAATTTGAAGATTTCGAGTGGCGCCCCAATGAGTACTGAGAGACGTATGCGAATATGAGGTAGTATCTTTGGAGAATTTTTTGAGTTTTGTACATTAGAACTAGGGTAAAGGATTTTGAGCCAGCGTGGCTTGGCATGACAGGAAGCATTTCTATATCACAGTAGTATTTATTGATGAGACCTTAAAAAGACAAAATTCATATGCTGAAAAAAGCGTTGATTATGATACTAGGGCACACAAGAGCCTACAATTACTGTTTAAGGCTAGTTGGAACTACTCTAGATGTAGTCATTGTTGTCCTCCGTGAGTCTGCAGTCCCGATGGGCGCGAGGCTGCAGTCTCGATGGCCGTGAGTCTGCAGTCCCGATGGGCGCGAGGCTGCAGTCTCGATGGCCGTGAGTCTGCAGTCCTCGATGGCCGTGAGTCTGCAGTCTCGATGGCCGTGAGTCTGCAGTCTCGATGGCCGTGAGTCTGCAGTCTCGATGGCCGTGAGTCTGCAGTCCCGATGGGCGCGAGTCTGCAGTCTCGATGGGCGCGAATCTGCAGTCTCGATGGCCGTGAGTCTGCAGTCTCGATGGCCGTGAGTCTGCAGTCTCGATGGCCGTGAGTCTGCAGTCCCGATGGGCGCGAGTCTGCAGTCTCGATGGGCGCGAATCTGCAGTCTCGATGGCCGTGAGTCTGCAGTCCCGATGGGCCGTGAGTCTGCAGTCCCGATGGCGCGAATCTGCAGTCCGATGGCCGTGAGTCTGCACTCTCGATGGCCGTGAGTCTGCAGTCCTAATGAGATGGCGGAGGAGGGTCGTCGTGAGGTAGTGAGGGGAGTACGTCGAGAAGATGGTCGGGGCTCGGTTGAGGATGGCCGAGGATGGTCCTCGTCAGGCGTGGTGAGGATCCTTGCGGGGAGCTGGCGTGGCTTGAGGAGGGGGACCGCGGGCCGTCTTTGACTGGGGCGTGAGGAGGAACACGCTGAGAGCAGACGGCCGCAGCGCTTCTCCTTGGCGCATGGACATCTCACTTGGACTACTCTAAATACGATGTCCTCTCACTGTAGCACGCTACGATTTCGCCCGGCTCCTGTTACATGTACATCTCTTGTCGGCTTAGAGATCCCGCCTTGTATTGACTTGACTAGTTTACTTTACATCTGGTTCACTGGTTAGCTCGGTAGATTACCCCGACGACAATGATGATGATTTACCTTGATGTCCCCATTCAACAAGGCGTGTCAAAGGTCAACGGTGAACAAGGCAAGACCTTCAAGCCGTTAACAACAACTCCAGCCCACATAAGCGGGAGACCCACAGTCAACGAGTCCGAATGTAGCAGGAAACATCGTCGAGTCTGATACAGAGACACATCAACGCAGCAGCGATCCAAGAGTAAAACCAACGTACAAGCAGATCAACGTCGTCCAAGTGGCGGGTCGACGGCGGTGATAGCGACGCCCATCATGAGGCGATCCTGGAGAGGTGTACCACTAGGAGGTACAATCCCGACGTCCCGAGGCCTGTACGGCGCGTACGACGATCAGCATAAAGTTGAACATGATGGTATGAAGAAACCCTACCATACCATGGACTCGCGATCCCGACGACGGCGCACATATGGCGACAGTGAAGGGAGCGCGATTCTAGTGAGAGAGACCTCTAGGTCCAAGTTGGGAAAGGAAGGAAGAGCATGGGCGTGTCACCAGCCAGGACCTAGTTTATATGGGTTCCCAAGTTGGCTCGACCCAGATCCAGATCTCCCGTGGTCCGTGGAGATGTAATTCTAGGGCAATGACGTGTCCGTTTTGGAGGGTGCGGCACTTTTGACTTTGGAAACCGACTTCGAGGCAGCTTGGAAATCGACGCCACGTAACTTGGCGAATTGAACGCACGTCGAATGAGAGCTTGATGGAGCGATGAGGGCGATGTATGTTCGAAGAGTAAGTCTTATAATCTGGGAGGAGATCTGGGAAGGTGCAGATGAATGAATGTGAAGAGAGACACACCTAGTCCCCAAATGAAAGTCTCCCCAAGTCGAACGTTAGGGGAAGAGTCATCTACACGGCGCCGTAGCCGAGTACATCGTAGCTCCACCACGTAGGTAAAGACGGAGATCCTAATTGAACTTTGGAGGAACCGCGGGTTCCAGGCGCGAACTTGAAAAATGAGCACCGTTTCGTTAGCGAGATCACCAGACCGCGCGAGTTTGCAGTCCCGATGGGCGCGAGTCTGCAGTCCCGATGGCCGCGAGTCTGCAATCCTAATGGGCGCGAGTCTGCAGTCCCGATGGCCGCGAGTCTGCAGTCCCGATGGGCGCGAGTCTGCAGTCCCGATGGGCGCGAGTCTGCAATCCTAATGGCCGCGAGTCTGCAATCCTAATGGGCGCGAGTGTGCAAGCCAATGGCCGCGAGTGTGCAAGCCAATGGCCGCGAGTCAGCACCGGCCAACGTCACGTGTGGCCGCGGTACCTGACCGCCAGGTTCCAATATGCAGACAATTTGTGAAATTGAAGCAGGAACATCGAAATATCCAGGGTCAGAAATCACAGTGGGAGATCTACCTTTTGGCCAGAAAAAAAGCCGGCGAGGACCACACACGTCATTGGCCATCAGCGAGTCTGCGACAGGCTTGTCAATCGTCGAGGCGTGCAAAGACGTAGATGAGTCGATTGGACATGGATCCAAGAGTCAAGAGAAGAGAGATGTCACTAAGTAAGAGTGATAAAAATGGAGTCGCGATTGCTGTGTATGTACTTGTGTAAATCCAAGGACTACGGCAAAACCACGTGCCATGACCAGACCCGCGCCAACAATTAATATTTCAAAACAATTTTAAGCGTTGCTCGTCATGACCACCGCGTTCCGCATTCGTGCTCTGCCGCCATCCCTCGTTCGACTCTCGACGCCATGTCAGAGCATCCGCCCGCTAACAGGGGTATCTCGGGCATTCTACTCGCCTGAAAAACCCAAGGCGCCGCTTCTTGGCAGGTATACGACAGTTCCCTACGAGCTCTTCCGCATAAACGCGACCACAAATGGAAATTCGTGCAGCCGTTTACTATGCGTATATCATTCGCACTGCCGCTTTCAACCGTGTTCGTGGAAGGATGCCTCGTGCCGGAACCGTTCCCTTAAGATTGGACGCGTCATTCCTGTGGCAATCGGTATACCTCTGTATTATACGTATCTCAATCGCATAGCTGTTTTTTAACTGCCTGGAGGGAATTTGTGTCCCAGAACTGCCCGATACGAATCTGCATCCAATGCGCCATTTCTTGGGTCGTGTGAATATCGCGCCCCAGCGGGATTATGCGCCCTCACGCGATACGGACCAGGACTTTCTGCAGCAGACAGGACTTCATTTGAGTCGGTACATCAATCAATCTTCTTGATCCATCACTAATTTCATTGCGGTGTAGCCGCCTCGCTGGCGCTCGCATCCGTGGGCATCCAGAGTTCTATTTTCAACTTGGCAGTCGGATTGCCGCCGTCCCTCCCGGACCCTCCGTTAATCACGCGTATCTGATGAACATGTTATAGCAATCCACAGCCTGATGCAAGGCAGTGCAAAGTGTGTCCAGGACGTCCAACCTCTGCTTCGTATCTTTCCTGGCTTTTCGTTTGGGGGGCTCATGACATTGATCCACTGGCTCTTGGAGACGCTGAACCGGATATTTCCACGACAACGTCTCCGACTCTCTCGTCTACTCCATCTCTGGACCATTTTACGGCGCTGCTTCAGCAGAAAAGGTCCCAAGAGCCAAAGACTACCTCCCAGTAACGACACTGCACGAACTAGAAACGAATACAAGAGACACGTAGATGACGAGGTCGTCGTCCATTGCTCCAGCCTCGCGCCAAACCACATATCACCCAGCGGCTCCCAATCCTCCCATGATTTAACGGCCGAGCAGTCCCGTCGACACCTGCTTCCCGGCGCTGCTAGCCATACCCCATCTTCTCGCAGTTCCCAATCGTCGTCTCCTGTAGGCATTGTCATGTCTACGGTTGATCCCTCCCCGATTGAAGAAGAATCCGGGCCGTCAGCCTTATTTGCGCAACCTGGCGCGGCTCATATCAATTTGGAGGATTATGATGATTTGGAATTGACGACACGATATCTTCCTCCTCGGTCACGCACGCCTTCCATGCGCACCGCCTCCATTCGCACTGCGTCCATTCGCGCGCCTTCCGTTCGAGCACCGTCCATGGACGAAGCGGCTTCGTTGCGTTCCATGCGCGGTGTATCTCCAGCCCCATCTCGCCAGGAGTTGACTTCTCCTGTTCACGTGCCTTCACCCTTCGCCGGGAGTCATCTCGTAACAGCAGTCGATAATGCCAGGCCTGATCTATGCGACACAAATGAGCTCTTCTGGCCGACTGCACCGGAATTTTTGAGAGATATGAGCGTAACGTCTATGTGTATGTGTCTTTCTTCTGCTTGTCGTCTCGTTATTAATTCATGCTAGCCCCAACGAAGAAACAGAATTCAAGATTGATCCTCTATCATTATCATTCAAAATGTTAGCCTTCTTGTTGATGTCACAAACAATACTGACTAATTCCCATGTCGCACAGAGAGCACGATCATAAGGACTGGGAGGTGCACATACACCCAGAAGGAGCTCGGTATTTCTCTCATAGAACGAGGGTTGGTGTAAAATTTGTCAGTTCAAAAGGCATACTAACAGTCACCTTCTAATTAGAGGATTTTCACCGACGCCGATTTGTGCGATCCCGATGTTACAACGCTTGTAACATCTTTCATTGAACAGATGGATGAATTCATCCGCGTACAAAACATCGACATACCCGCCACTGCCGACTTCGTGTTTGATCTTATCCGTGCTGAATCAGATAACAGGATCCTCTGCGCATACTACTTCGCCGACCATGCCAATAGATCAATATTTTGGCTCGATACTTATTATGCTCATTACTTTCCGATATGGTCAGAAATCAATGGCGCAACATCGGTCTCACATGTCGGTGAGTCTCAGTTCCTTCGTACTCTTTCATTCCTCAAGAAAACCCAGGTCACATTATCGAGTCCCAGTATTGGTGGGTCGGGCGTTGATGCCCAAATCTGCCCCCGTACTCACCCTTCAGTTAAGGTATCATTGTCAGCTCTTCCCTAACTGTCTTCCATTGACGGTGGAACTGGTTGATTTCTTGAGAGATCTCCTAATATACGCGATTGGCGGTTAGCTCATCTGTCTGTACGTGTTGACTCGGAAAAGACTCACGAAAATGACTCTCCCAGATATGGTCATGTCGGCGTACTCTATGTCGCCGTATGATATCTCTGATTTACAGCAAATACTGACACTCGCCAATGATATGAGACGTTTGTATCGAAATTCCGACATACCAGAACCATTCTAACTGTTTCTCTTAGAGAACGCCACAACATCAAAGGGCGTAGCGCCTGGTTCCATTTCATGCCTAGGTGGGTTCTCCGATTGACCCAGAGGGCTTACGCATTGACTTTTGGTAGGGCGATTTTTGTATGTTTTCGGTGTGTGTGTAACGTTTATGCACGGACGTATCTGATACCGATCCAGTACGACAGCGCTTTTTTCATTTCTACGGACAGTCGAGTGCGCGACTGGAGTGTGACAGATCCGTATACGGCGGCCCGGTCTCGCGCAGAACTCTGCTCATAACCTCGGTGTCTCCGTTACTATTTTTCGCTCCGGAAGTTCACCTGAGGGTCCTGGAGAAGATCTGGGTAGACAACATTCTCAATCCAGCGAGTTGGGCCACGTTCATTTCGAAGCTCAGGGGTGAATGGCAGGAATTCATTTTATATGTGGGTTTTCATAGCCTTCGGATCTTTGGGAACCCCTCATCCCCATCGACACAGGCTACGGTGCTGTTGAACGCCAACGTCGCCTTTCTTTCGATTCAGAGTGTCGACGACGCCAGTGATAGCCCTTCGAGATCTGCCGCCCAAATAACGAGCTACTTGTCCGTGATCACGAGTGTCGGGAGCATCATAATCGGGCTACTCCTCGTCCTACAACACCGATCGAAAGCCAAGGAGACGTCGAGGGACGCGGTACGATTATCGTTGTAGAACAGGATAACGCGCGCTGATGGCTAATTCATAGCTATCGTTCTTGAATGCACAGAAGCACGAAATGCTGGCCCTCGAGACGTTGGCAATTATGTACAGTCTGCCGTATGCAATGCTCATGTGGGGGTACGTGTGTCAGATTTGAGCTTCTGCCGAAACTGAAGAAGGACTAGGATGGTTTCTTTCCTAGCCGCCTTCAGTCTGATGTGTCTAGTCGCATCCAGCGCTACTGTGCGTGTCCTTGTTGGAGGTGGCTGGCTGATCATCGCGTGTATGGTCTTATGGTGCATCACCATGTCCCGGGACGCGATGAACAGTGACCGGTGGTACATGAAGCTAATAAACTTTGGGGTGCTTCTCTGGATAGCACTCGCGGAGAAAATACGCGTTTCCGCACCGCCAATAGTTCAGACGTTACGGAAATTTCCGTGGCAGAGAGCATCCGACTCTGGCCAGGCAGTCGTATAACATTTTTGTATCGTAGACATCTTTGTACAGTGTAGACTGTGTAGCACCGCGTTAGGGACCTTGAGTAAAGTACTTGTTGCATGTTTCGATGAGAAGGGACCGCTATGTATATCATGAATATGGAAAGTCGAGAAGTCGGGGAAAGAACGAACCGACCACTACTATACGAAAAATGGCATGTTAGTTGTTAGGATCGGACGCCTCCTCCCCGATCTCAGCAAAAACTCGGTTGCCATCTTCGCTGAGGCGGAATGCAGAAGGGCGGCGCGCCAAAGAGGCTTCGTCCGCGCCCTGAGTCGACTAGACGAGTGGAACTTGTTACTGACCACTGAATTCTTTCCTGAGCTTTTCAACCCGCCGCGCATGTGCAGACGGACCATGCTTGACCTTCGTTCAACCTTTCTCGAATACCGACCTATAGTCGGTCGCCCTCGCTACTACGAGGAGAGAGGGAAAAGGGAAAAAAGGGAAGCGGAAGTCGTCCAAGGAAATAGATTCAATATGGTAAAGCTACTACGGAATGTAGTCTGAGTCATTGTCCGAATCGTTGACCAGTGACCACTTCTTGAGTTGGTTATTTTTTCAGGCCAGGTATCCTTCGGTGCCATGTGCGCACAGCAGGTAGTAACATGTCAGTCGTTGAAGCTCAAAGGTCTTAAACAGCTCCATGGTGTCGTAGACCAGCTTCGCAGCGACAAGTGTTATGGAAAATTAGTGCACGCAGAAGCACCAGAGCGCCGCCGTTGTTGGTCAGTAGCCTGGCCGGGGAGTTTCGCATCAAGGAGAGTCATGGCGGCGGTACATAGGTCCACCAAGTCCGAGTCACCAGTACAGATCAGGATCGCATGCTCGGGAGACTCGACAGCCAGACCACAGAGTCGGTAAAGTCGATCATTTCGAGGAATAAACTAACGTAGTGTTCCCAAAAGGTGGTACGGAAGTTATTCTCACAGTTTGTAGTATCCACCCCGGTTTTTGTAGACGGAGCCTTCGAGTGGCATACGTCCATAATACGTCCAGAAAGGAGTGCTAGAGAAATATTGATCATGAGGTAGATGCGTAATGTTACCCATAGACGATAATTGCCAGGAGAGGCACACTCATCAGTTTATCCTTAGATGTAAACACTGGAAGAGGCGACGACAGGATTTACAGATTGGAATGCGATCGGAAAACATAGAAAACGAGGTATGCTACGACATCGGAGAGAGAGTAGAAGAAGTTCGAGACGGCGCATCATCAGGCTGCGACAGGAGATTCTAAATGTTGTTAGTGCAGCCAGAAAGGAGAGAAAGACGAACACACTCTGTTGCCTCCACTTCCAGAAATGTGGATCAATACACCACTTGGGAGGTTCTTCGAAACCCAACTTGGCTTGGATTTCCCCGATCGCTTTGGCGCTCAACATGCCAATGCGTGTGCAACCCACAGCGATGGCTGCAACCTGCTCCCCGTTTTCGAGAGCAACGGTAACGAGTTGGACGCATTCATGGAAGTCGGGGTCGGGAACAAAGTCGCGCCGGATAGCTCTGGGGAGCGCGCAAACGCTTGTCCGTAATGGTTCGCCCTCGCGGCGATGGGTACGGATAATGAGAGAGGGATAGACCTTCTCAACAGTTTTCAGAAGGATACCCAGGTCCCTAGGCCACGCAAGCCAAAGCTTTGGTGGCGTCCAGCCAGGGAGAGCGCATAGGTATTCTGGAAGCTCATCCATAGGAAGTGGCTGCTGGCTGCAAACGTGCTCATAGTCCTGCAAGTGTGTGAGTAGTGACCTTGGCGGGATGGTTGCACGTACACCTCGCTGGTAGTATTCCCCGTTCCGAGGCTCGAAGAGGATAGGCTCAGCTTCAGACATGAAGGTACAACGGCTTTGGGTGGGTTTGTTAGTAAAGAACAAGTTGATCGAGCTATTTATATGAACCATCGTGTGACACGTGATAGACTCGGAATACCCCGACCACCTTGAGTAACGCAGTCGCTACTCGTTCCTCGTTGGTAAACAATGGCTATAGCCTATAACAGGTCATAGCCATTGTTTCGGGAGTACAGCCTTCATCCTCGTGCGTCCCAGTTCTTGGCGTTGTGGGTCCGCATGCACACTTTCCATTGTTCTTTCACAGCTTCAGAACAACAGGAACCCTTTTTGGACGAATCCGCAGCCACTATCTTCCGAAATTCGCTTTCATTGTTCCCAATGAGGCTGCTGTTATTGCTATCGCTGCTGTCGGACCTTCGTTCTTTACGTAAAAGACCGAGCCTTCAAGGTTTAAAAAGGTCTGTATTTCTTGTATGAACTTCACCTCACTTCATGTCTTCTGCTCTTCCCGCTCCTGGCTTTGATCCAGCACTCGCCACCACTTGGCCCGATGAAGCTATTCTAGCCAAATCTGACTTTGCTGAGGCAGCTGCTCAGCAGCTATTAGACTGTGAGGACAACAAACGCGAGAATCCATATTACAGATATTGGACGGCATCAAGCCTGCACTACCTTGCCTCGATATATTCTTCAGCGAATGGCTCCCTTCGTCTGGAAGGCACAGCCCAGGCAGAGTTGGCCTACGCTTCGCTCATTACTCGCGATCAGCAGGAAATCGTGAATGATCCAACCTTTCAGGACCGTCCAGAAGAGCCGGTTGGGCCACCTAGCCCTCGTAAAAGACCAGCTCTTACGAAGGAGCTTGCGGGCCTCAAAAACTCCAGTGAGCATTCACATATTCCTAACACCATAATACTCTAACGTGAATAGTTCGAAGTCTCGATGGCGACAAGTGGAAGGGGGCGGGAAACCAAGTGGCTAACCAAGTGGCCGACGCAACCTCTAGTCGTCCGCGTAAACCGCTTCCAGTGTCTACTGCTAGTACTGTCCCCGCCACTAAACCAAACCCCAAAACAATTTACCGCACACCGGACGGTCTCTTCTTGAGAAGGGAACGACTTCATTCACTCCTGCAGAGGCAGCCAAATGCTGATCCTCGGGCACCGGCTGTACCAGTGGCCTCCCTGGAAGTCAAGGTTCCTCCCTCCTATGAAGATGCTGTCACCGAAAACGACACTCATGTTGACGAGGCAGCCACTGATGTGACTGATGACGGCGATTCCCCGGATAGTTGGGTAATCTCTGAAGTGGATGCTGCCTTGGCGCTTGAGAACGCAATGGGCCAAATCGTCCAGCATGTTCAATTCATCTTCCACCAATGGGAAGAATTGGAAGTAGTGTGGGCGATTGGCGCTTGCGGTCGATGGGTGCAGTTCTTTCGCTTCGAGCGTGATGCTACACCTGCCGTCGACATCACACGGATTTCTCCCAAGGGCAGTTACTATGTTGAAGAAGACGAGGAGAAGGCGCCTCTAATGATCCCGGTAGACTCATGTGAGATATTGAAAGCGGTGGACGATCAGGGCTACCACACTCTTCTGTTTCGGATCTGGTGGCGGAAGGTTATTGACGATGCAGAGAAAGAATTCAAGCGAATGAACGGCCTGTAATGGGCTACGTGTGGCAATGTATCATGTATCACACTGTGTACCCAAATTTACCTATCTGTTTCCCCATCTATCTTACAAAGTTGTGTCACACATGAAAGAGAAAGCAAGGCATGATGTGGTTAACATGTAACATATGACGTCCTTGCTACCTGCAATGTGTCGTTCCTTGCTGGAAACACATTTAGGGCTTCACTACATACTCGAGACCGCCTGTACACTCACCTGCGTGAAAGAAAGACTTGACCGGGACAATCCACGTACAACAATGACTTGCGCGCGCTATGAGTTATCTGAGGAATGGTAAGTGGAACCTGAGGCCTGACATCGAACCTCCCTAGCTCTGAGCAGAATAACCGTAACAATAGCTGCTTACCGAAAAGAACAAAGTCATTGTAGGACGGAGCTCAAAACTGAACGCCGCTACCTATCTGAACCGATTGAAAACGGCACGCCTCTTCAAAAACTCGTCAACTGCCCATCCAAGTAGAGCTTAGGTCTCCACATATGGGGTACACAACTGTCCCATCCCGCCAAGCCCAGTCAAAATCATGAGCTGACACTCTCAGCCATCCGCGCCTTCACGAAAATATACGTTCGTGTCACGCAGGTCTCCATACACGAATCCAAGCCCATAAAACATGCTCTTACAGACCGATTGATGACCTACTGCTCAATGCTACGAATTTCATAACATGGCTTGAAGCCCTTCTTTCAAGTCTCCATCACCACCATCCATATGCTGCCATCGAGGACGGAGTAGCTGAGGAGAGCTGGCCAGTGCTACTGCCTGGTGTGCTTCACAGCGATCGTTTCCGAACTTGACGATGATGTCTTTGCTGTCGTCGGTATGGTCAGTAAAGACGAGACGGATCTGGCTGAGTCGCATGATGTCCGTAAACGGAGCTGTGGCGCCGTCGTCCTGGGCATTATAGGGTACGAACTATGATACAGGAATCTGATTTGGCCAGCGTCGGCCTCGCGGGCCTCATACACGTCACAGAGGGATCGAAAGAGGCGGCGGAAGGCTGTCATGAGAACCTCGGAAGGTCTTCCATTGCGCGAGTATTGTATTCGTTCAAGCAAAGTGGTAGGGATAGAAAGAGCACCTCAATATGCTGGTCGTCGAGGTTGACGGCGCCTAGTAGAGCCTAGATGTTAGGATCTATGATGCATGTGAATCAGACCATGTAAACGCGACGTGGAATGCCTACCGTTGTGACAAGGAGGACTGAGGGAAGTCGTGTTTCTCCAATTCGCTTTACGCGTGTCGTCCCAGAGTATCCTGGTGGCTTCACATCCTATCCGATAGTCTCAAAAATCGCATCGGAAAATCCTGCTGTGAGCGCGATCTTAATATCCACTAGCAGGCAGGCTTCATAAGAAGATCGGGATAGCGAACGAAGAAGGCGGATCGATGTCACCACTTGTTGCCTTGTTGTGAAGCGGCCGATCTGCCTTTTCCAGATATCCGATGTCCGTTACGCAATTCGGAGAGCAGTGCGTGAAAGTCTGATTCTCGCTTCACCTCGTGGGTTCTGAGAGTTGCGCGCACCACCCGTGGGCTAGGCGACGAAGACGAATCGATACCCCGCAATGGGAAGAGGGTAAAATTCGTCCTTATATCTGTGGGAATCCTGATCTGCAGTGAAGATAAAGACGCGTGCACC
Source organism: Hymenopellis radicata (assembly GCA_015501595.1). NCBI lineage: Eukaryota > Fungi > Basidiomycota > Agaricomycetes > Agaricales > Physalacriaceae > Hymenopellis > Hymenopellis radicata. The sequence goes on along the minus strand of JADNRX010000245.1, from coordinate 19,480 downwards.
TTGGACTCAAGGATCCTTCTTCAAGTTGGGACGTCGAGAGTCGAGACAATATCCCAGTCTGAGCTCTATCAACCGCCGTTCGTCCAGCTGGTTATACTGGGATCTGGGGACAAGAAAGAAGGAGACACCGAACGAAGTGTCGGATGGAATCCTGGACATGTGGGTGTTCCTGGGCGACATATAACCATAGAGTCTAATCATCCTCGTGCAATACAGAGGTTGAAGGGACCTATGTGGTCAATGAGAGCGAGAGCAACGTGTCAATCCCGAAGGACTTGGGGGAACTCGTCACGAAAATGGGACCACGATTAGCTGCGACAAGCTTGTGATCGTCGAGGCGTGCGAAGCTGAGTCGATTGTCCATGGATCCAAGAGTCAAGAGAAGAGATATGTCACCAAGTAAGAGTGATAAAATTCAGGCAAGCAGTCAGAAAGACGCGACAAGTTGGAGGGAGAGTGTATATACTTGTGTAAATCCAAGGACTACGGCAAAACCACGTGCCATGACCAGACCCAACGCGTTGCTCATCATGACCGCCGCGTTCCGAATTCGTGCTCTGCCACCATCCCTCGTTCGACTCTCGACGCCATGTCAGAGCATCCGCCCGCTAACAGGAGTATCTCGGGCATTCTACTCGACTGAAAAACCCAAGCCGCCGCTTCTTGGCAGGTATACGACAGTTCCCTACGAGCTCTTCAGCATAAACGCGACCAAAAAAGTTATTTTGCGCGACTTTGCAGAGCAAAAGGCCAAGGGAAGGAGCTCATATGACCTGCACATTCACGAAGATGGTCTGGTTCATCCCGCAAAAGGCGACTTCTGGATAGGTGGGCAATATTTCAGGATCAAGTCTACAACTTGACGCGTTAATTAGGTCCTAATGGCGCTTCCGTTCATCCGGACGGTCCCATGTTGCAGGAAGTCGTGCGTAATTTCCGAGGCAAGGGTACAACGGTATACCGCATCCTTCCTGGTACATTCCAACACTTAAATGCTGGGTTCGTCCACTTACATTGTATACAGGCAAGAAACTTCCCGACGACCTCGTACTACTACACGAGCACTCCGACCTTCACTCCATTCAGTGCAATACTCCCATGACACTCGCCCAATTAAACAAAAAAGTGACAGAGTTCTGCCAGCAGAACAGCGAGGAGATGACACAGGCAGAGTTCGTCGAGCGCTATCCATTTACTGTATGAGCAACCTCTTAATCTAATACGCGCATCACATCTCTTTGGATCGATTCTTCAATGTAAGTTGGCCCTAATGGACGCTGAGTCTCTCTTTATCAGCTTTCGGAAACATTCTCTGCTCGGAACCTTCTTCGTGCCGCCACCGCATACAATCAGCCTGCCGTGTTCGTAAATCAACGCGAGGGCTTCCAGAATGGGTCCTCGCGTCCCAGGGAAAAAGAGACACGCATGCGGCCATGGTACCTGTCTTGACTCAAGGATGCGGTGTAGGTCTTTCATTCTGCACGGTCATGTCCCAGACGAGGACCGAGGACAGCTGCCATTTCACGGTAGGGCACAAAGCTGATTTTAGTCTCCACATATCAGACTGCCCCGGCGACGTGGCGCCACAGACCCTTTCGGTCAGCTTCAAGAGGTCATGGACGCAAGATTTGGCAAGTTCTTTCGACTATCTGGAGCCTGGCCGTCGCCGAATGTCTTGGCATCGAGCCACGCCCCGGATCGACGGATACTCACCCAACCATCCGACGTTTAAAATTGGTGCTCAGAGTCTTCCTGCTACAGGAGCAATGAATGTGGATGGTAGATTCGGGACCGCTCGGCTATATAGGTAACCGGAGGACCATTCACCGTCTTCCGACTCTTCTCACCGATGGAAGGCGTCAGTCATATGATCATGCTTACCCCGTTTCAACGAAAAGCTATAAAGGGCCAGGCTTTTCTATCTCCCCATCATAATGTCGGTCAGTGTAAACCTAGCTGGATGAGGTGACATGGCTGACAATCCCGAAGGAAATCACGATTGGAAACTACTTGCTCGAGAGGCTGAAGCAGCTTGGAGTTTCGGTCGGTCTCTTGCGCACGTTGTGACTCGCTATCGACTTATGGCTTCAATCAGACGATGTTCGGAGTGCCGGGGGATTTCAATCTTGGATTTCTGGTCCGCGTCGTCAGGTTCTCTGATTGCTTGAACTGAGTTGATGATCCAGGATCTCGTGGAAGATGATCCAAATATGGACTGGGTCGGCAATTGGTATGTTTGAGTTATCAAGCGTTCATTGACGCGGCTTGACGCCTCGATAGTAATGAGCTCAACGCTGCTTATGCCGCCGATGGTTATGCGCGTGTTAAGCGCGACAGCGTTGGTGCTCTTTTGACAACGCAGGTCTTCTTTCTTCAGAATGAATTATTCGCCTGACAGTTGTAGATTTGGCGTCGGAGAGCTTTCGGCATTGAATGGAATTGCTGGAGGTATGAGTTCTCTTCCAGATTGCGGAGACCGCTGACACGCGCTCAGCGTACTCTGAAATGATACCTGTCGTGCACATCGTCGGAGTGCCCAGTCGAAGCCACCTAGAGGCTAAACCCACGCTTCACCACACACTCGCTGATGGAAGGTTTGCTTTCATGAAACAGGTTTGACGACGTTCAGCTGACAGAGGCTCAAGATTCGACGTATACGCTCAAGCAGCGAAGCTCTTCACGGCGTCTCAAGCCTTTCTCATGCAGGAAGAGACAGCGGCTTCGGAAATCGACCGCGTCCTACTCGATTGCATAAACCTCAGGCGGCCGGTATACCTCGCCATCCCGATCGACCTTGTTCTACCGAAGATATCTGCGGAACCATTGGCGCGGCCTATAGAACGAACTGTTCACGTCAACCCGGTAGATGACGAGAATGCCGTCCTTGAAGAGGTAGAGAAGCTTGTCCAAGGCTCCGCTGGGGACGTGATCATTTTGGTCGATGTATGCAGCCTTCGGAAAGGAGCGGAGAAGGAGACCGTGGACTTCATCAAGAAAGTGGGCTTCTCGGTGTATTCCACTCCGATGGGAAGGCGACGATAGATGAAGGATACGAGCGTTATGGAGGTGTAGGTCTTTCAATAATACTATTGTGTTCGTTGACAGAACTCGCTCAAAGATCTACATTGGCGCCTTTAGTCGTCTCGAGACTAAAGAGGCGGTGGAATCCGCTAAACTTGTGCTAACGATTGGATACCTAATAACGGATTTTAACACCGGTTTATTCACAAATAAATTACTGCCCTCCCGCGTCATCCAGGCAAGTGACTCTCCAGCCTTTCGCTTCACGTATCTCATGGCATCTCTAGTTCCATTCGACGAGGACACAGATCTTCGACAAAGAGTATCCATCAGTGGGAATGAAAGGAATTCTACCCAAGTTGGCGGAACGTCTACAGGCTTATAGGCCTGCGTCGGTTACCGTTCCGCGTTTCAACGCTGTCTTACCAGCGGACGAAAGCGATGTTATAACGCAGAAATGGTTATGGCCTCGCATGTCGCAGTTTTTTAAGCGCGGGGATGTGATAGTTACCGAAACAGGTCCTATCCTTTTTGTTGATAATAATGCCTCTTGAACTGACACTCGTTGAATCCTAGGGACCGCCAGCTTTGGTATATTGGACGTTCCGTTCGCAGACGACTGCACTTTAGTCAGCCAGATCCTCTTCGGTAGCATAGGTTATACAGTCGGGGAACCTTGGGTGCTGCTATAGCCGCCCGTGAGACTACTGGCGGCAGGACGATCTTGTTCATAGGCGATGGCAGTCTGTACGTATGATCTTGCCTGGGTAAACTTGATGTCATCTTAACTTTGAACTAGGCAAGTTGGTGTCCAGGAGCTATCGACTATGATCGGGAAGGGCGTACACCCCACCATATTCCTCCTCAACAACAGCGGATATACCATCGAGAGATGCGTTCGTAGTCCTCAAAAGTCGGTATCTGTTCTCCCCATCTCAACGCAAATTGATAATGTTTGGACAGGAAATACCATGACATTGTGAACTGGAGATGGACGTCTTTGTTACAGGACCTCGGAGATTCTGAATTGAAGTCGAGCAAATCCTTCACCGTGAACACCAAAGCCGAGTTGTCCAATCTACTGAACGAATCGGAGTTTGCTGGTGCCTCGCGGATACAGTTGGTGGAAGTGATGTTGGACAAGTTTGATGCTCCGGATGTTCTTGCGAATATCGCGAACGCCGTGGGTCGTGCCAAGTAGTGAGGAGTGTAGAAGAAAATTACAAGTTGTACAATATTATACAGGTCGTAGACGCCTTTGAGTCGAACTGCATCAGGTGCCGGGATCGGGCAAGTCGTATAAGGAGAGACAGAAGGTGGGACGGGACAGGAGAACGGACGTGAGACGGTGCCGATCCATATAGCTAGATTCTGCCCAACAGCTCATTGATCAAAGGCACCTCACGGTGCTTGCATTCTACTCCCTTTTCAACTTCGGCTAGCCTTTGCGAGATTCGCAAGTGGCGTTCAAACCGTCAACAGCTTTGGTGCTCCGCCGCAATGTGTGACCGGACACACGCGTGGTGCGGAACTCGGCGATTGCCCAACAATCGCTGGGATGTCATTCTTCTTCTTGTCTTACCATTAGGAACTGCGACCGGCACGTAAACCTCCTTTAAATGCTGCCGTCGACAATATTTATTGTCACTGTAGGTACTTACTCGGGCTGTACGTCTGAATGTTCATGTACAAATTGATATCAGTCGCGTTTACGAAACCCAAGTTTTGATAAACTTTCGACGGACGCGTCGGGGCGGTGGACGTTGATGCCTTCATTAGGGGGCTGACTAAACGCGGCATAGTAGCTGGCTTGTTCGTTTATGTCTCAGCGTTTGGTCTCCCGCCACCAACAGAGTTTCGTCTCAGTCGGAGATTTCGTCTCTCATCGTTCATACTCATGGCTCAGACTCTGGAAGAAAATCTCAACGTTGTCTCATGCCCGGAGGAGTACAAAACCTCCTCGCGAGAGTGCATTTTCCTATTCCTCAGCTTAGACAGCTCCCTCTTCCACGATGAAAACCGCCATACGTGTTCACTTGGGCGCACGTCTAGTCCCCCTCATGGTTATCATAATGATTTCGCTTGGCATGTTCATTTATCCTCGCTCTGTTTCTATGACAAGTATCTCCGGCGCACCCCTTGGTTCTACCGAGGCTGCAGCGAATATCGACATCATCGCGCCTGCGTTATATCCTGATCAAAAGTTTGGGTGGATAACAAAGAACCAGGAAGCGACACAAGCCCTGTTTCGTTGCATCGAGCGCGGGAACTGTGCACAGAATCAAACGAAAGGTGTGTCATGCCCCGCACCGAGTCTCTGCCACCCTCTGACTATTGTTTTATCTGCTCTAGTGGTTATTCTCGCGCATTATCACTTCCGCACAGGCCTACAGGGGGGTTACATAAGTGGAGAGGTCGTCTGGGCAATGTCCACGGTACGTACGCTGCTGATTTTTTTGTCGTGAATGTTCGTGACGGATTAATATCATTGCCACACAGTTCCGAGCGTTGAAAAACATGGGCTATACCGTGTTATTTGCTCTCGACATGATTGCCGCTACACAATTTTACCACATCTTCGACAATCTTGTTAAGATGATTATCACGGGGGATGACCAGTCCTTCCAGTGCTTGAGAGAGCCAACCTGCGCGATATCTGAGGAAAATCCGACAGGTATTCCAGCGTGGAAAATGTTTTCCTTGTCCTACTGGACCGAACCAAGCAACCCGCTCGGTGCTAAATGGACACTAAGTCCAGAAGATGTGAGCTGTCCCTCATCCGAATCTCTTCTGTCTGCTGATTCAAGCTGTTTTGCATATCAGTACGAGATCTTAGGACATGCACCCAATAGCTATCTCGGCTACAGCATCGAAGCGCAGTGTCAAAAATACCCGTTTATTCCGCATTCACAACGGGATTCACAGGCGTACATCCTTGCCAAGTTCCTAAAATTCTTTCTTCCCGACAGTACCCCCTGGACACCCGACTTCTTCGACGCTGCCGCTAATGCAACGGGGATGTCTTTCGTAGTCGGAGCCAGGAATCTCCCCTTCGAGCCCGAACCCGACGTCACTTTGGCGGCCAGCATAAAGAATGTTGGCCACATACAGCAGGATGAATTTTACGACATACTGTCCAGATCTGTCGCGCTTGTAGGGCTCGGAAATCCTTTACTGTGAGTTGAGTCGCAGTATGCACGAGTATTCAAGTGACGTGTGCGGAAATATCAGGTCTCCGACGCCTTACGATGCGCTATGCCTCGGAATCCCGTTTATTAATCCCATTTTCGAGGTGCGTCTCGGGCCAAATCTCCTTCTGGTTCCATCTGATTTTGGCCTCCCAGTGGGATGAGAACAACCGAAACGATCGATCGAGTTGGAGGACGCAGCATAGTATGTTGTTACATCTCTCTGCGCCTTATGTGTATCACGTATTCGCGGACGACCGCGACGGGTTCGTGGACGCGATCAAGAGCGCGGCGGCGAACCCCATCGAGAGGTAGGCATCATTCTGAATTAGCTGCTCACAAAGCTAACTCGATCATAGCTATGTGCTTGAGCGCATGAAAATGTCCTCGGTCGAATACAGACTTGGAAAACTCCTCGAACATGACTGGAGGGCTGAGGCTGCTGCGTTATTGGAGGCACGCCAAGCGGGATTAGCGGAGGGACCGGTAAGTCTGCTCAACATGTATTATTTTCGTCAGCAAGCTCACTATTGTCGAATAGCTCTTTACATTATAATTCGGGCTTGCCTTGGGCGGACCTCAATATTTTGGCCCGTTCTGGTTAGATAATTATGACCGGAACGTGCGCTCGAAGATTGTAGTTGTAACCTGGCTGTAATGATGTTGACGACTGGACTGTTGCTGGCTTGAGCATCTTCAACTTGCTGGCGAGTGTTTAAATTCGCAACAGGCCAGGTGGCCGTGAGGATCGCGACAGGGTACAAAGAATTTCAACCCTATGGTTAGGGTTTGAAATTGGACGTGCACATAAACTAGACCCAGCACCTTCACTGTTGACCACCATGACCGACCCAATCCGCCCGCTCGCTTTTACGCGACAACAAGCGAAGTTGGGCCATTCATGCCTTTACAGGGTTTCTGTGAAAGACTTTAGAACCGATCAGATCGTGTACTACATCGTCTCTATTCCGTTCACTAAAACGCACACTTGAGCAATAACTTCCCGTGTGACATCATACCATACCATTATGGACAGTCGTGTCTTGCATGCAATAGTATTATCAGCCTCGCCTCTGGGGTCTGCGCGGCGGCTGCCCAAGGCACTCGGAAAATGACACAGATCTCGAAGAAGATGATTTGAAAGAACTAGTGTCCAATTTGAGTGAAATTTACAATGTGTACAAAGTCTATAGACCAGGTTCTCGTCGCCACTCCAATCGTAAAGGAACCAGGCCGGGGGTGGCGTACAGAATCGCGCTCGCAAGCTCTGGCGCGGCAATCAGAGGATACCAAAAGTGCTCTGTGGTTTGTAACGTGGTGTTCGACCATGACGCCACCATGAAGGTGCTCCTGACCAAGAGAAGAATGCATATGAGAATGAGAATGAAGGAACCGCGAGTGACGCCGATTGATTGGGATGGGGCTTCTTTGAAAGGATCTAGAGCAGGATGTCAGTCAATAAGGGCGCATAGAGGTGCTACTACGGACTCTTGCGCTCCCGGGAAAGTAACAAGATGTTCTGATGCGCAGTCGCCACTGTGAGCGCCAGGAACATGACTAGACTAGCGTCTTTGACGACGATGCCAATGGAGTTTTCTGGGTCATAGCAGACCTTGCAGACGCCTATCAGGTTGAATGTTACTGCGCCAAAGAGGACCATGCGAAATAAGATCCGACTGGATCCAATCCGGTTTAATATGTTCGTTTCTGGGGACCGTCTGTGGATATTTTTCTATGCTTTGGTCAGTATTAATCGCGCGATACAGACAGGTGGGCTTACCGGTCCAGTATTGCGGTGTATACTGGATACAAAACGCCAAAGAAACTGGCGCTAAAGATTGCTTCACAGGTGATGAATACAGTCCTGTTCTCCGCCACTGAGTCTTTCGCTATCATCGCAGCCCGAATGGCAAACGACACGGCATGACCTAAATATACACTTCAGACGAGGAAGGCAGGAAAACTCTATTTAAAAAACTCACTGCCGCAAAAGATGGCCATCACCAAAAACTCGTGCATGTTGCGCAACGCCATTTGGAGGATGAAGTAGCCACCAAGTAAGCCGTACACGCCGGAGAACGATATAGCGGCTGGTAAAGAGTCATAGTTGTACGAGTCGGCGTAGTTAATTGCGATATTAGAGGACATGGGGAGACGGCTTGGCGCGTGAGTCTAGAAGGAAGAGCTTTCTATAGTTTTTTATCCAATGGCTCGCAGCACCTCCGCTGATGCTAGCGCTATTTTTAGTAGGGAAGTGAAATTTAGCTCTTCGCGAGAGCTTGCGCTTCCGAGGCTTCGCATCCCGCTTCACCGCCTTGGAGTCGTTCAACGAGTATGTCGAGACCGTAGGACGAAGTGGTCAGCTTGCATAGGCGGCGGATTCGATACTATCTGCGACATTCAGGTAAACCACATTTTCCGGAATCGGCGTGTGAGTTTGGCTCGTAGTTGCGAGTTCCGACGAAGCCGACAACATTGACGCTGCGAAAGTATGCGTCATGATGGTGGCTGTGCGATCACAGCCTCTTCAATCAACCACCACGACGGGCAGGGATCATGTCCTCTTTGCCTGCGGAGCTGGAACGCGACATTTTCGAGACCTGTGTCCGAAATGATGTGACCACAGCTCCTGCTCTCATGTTAGTCGCGAAAAGAGTTCGCATTTGGTATGTCCCATCCCCCGTCTCGGAATATACGTATCATGTTCAAACAGGGTCGAGCCTATGTTATACGAGTCCATCACCATTGGACGGCTTACTGTCGATGACGCCTTGCTCATGCGAACATTTACTTCCAAGCCTGTCGCATTTTTTGCCTCCGCAGTGAAGAACCTGTGCATGACGCGCAGAGTGCCGAACGATGCTGCGCGCTATGTGCTCGAGGCTTGCTCGAGTGTACAGCGTCTAGCGTGCTGGGTCGACAGGCTCGAAAATCATGGCCTCGGTGAACTCATCATCCCTTTAGCTGCTCTGCGAGAGCTGTCCTGCGGGATGTCACTTTTTCGTGTTGTGGCTGCGCGCAGCCTCGAGTGTTCATGGGTTTTCAGATTAACCCATCTTGAGCTTATCATGTTCGACATTGAATTCGTTCAATTGTCCATCTTCCCGCAGCTCACTCACTTCAGTCTACTCGTTGGGTACTTTGAGGCAGTTGTGGGTGATCTCATAACGTTCATCTCGGCTACCTGTTCTTTTATCTCTGTTATTTCTGTGCAATTCGAGGAAGCAGATCATCCGGAGCTTGCTTTTCCTTGGTCGACTGATCCTCGAGTCGTCCTCTCGTTACGCGACCGTTCTGAGCCAACTCGAGCTTGGACAAAAGGAGATCGATGGACAACGGTAGAGCGCGTTATAGAGGAGCGCAAAGCCTTGGGCTCTGGCGCATTACCGTCGACTTGGCTATTTGACTTGTCTGTTATACTTCAATCTATCTATGTGAAGGTCGGAAAGTTGACCACTTATTCCAGTAATACTTCTTAACCGTCAAAAATCTCGAGCAAAGAGGAAATTCTTGCGATAACAATCGCGGTACGTATGGAATCTTGATCTAGCGTTGTTAAAGCGTCTCATTCAATCGTCCTCAATCTAACAGGCATCAAACATCACTAGGCCATACCCGTCGGTAATCCAAGCCAAGATGATAAGACGAATACGCACTCACGGAAAGTCTTCAATCAGAGTAATCATCGTATCCACTGCTGGAATATCCCCGGAGTCATATCCACCATCATCACCATAACCCTGGTCATCGTCGTAGTATTCGTACTCTCTATCATCGTTATACCCTCCATCATCGTCTTCGCGAGACTCGACGTAACCTGAGCTGGCATGATATTCATAGTCGGACCCTGCGGACGAGTCTTGGCCATGATGGTTAGAACCAGCATCGCCCGAGTCTTCGTCTTCATCGGAGCTCGGCTCAGACTCGGAGTGGATGACTTCTGAATGGATGTCTCTAGAGTTGGCGGATGTGTCCCAGCTTTGGCCCCCGCGATAGTCGTAATGGCCCAAGAGTAATATTGGGCGGCGTTCTGGTCATTTCCGGACCCAGAGTATTGATAGGCTTGCCCGGTGGTCTCCCTCTCAGCGCGTTGGGGTGCTACTTGGGCGCCTTGGGACACGTATCGGTCACCAGTTGTACGGTCGTACACATATCGGTCGCCGCTGGGACGGTCGTAGTGGGCGTATCGGCCGTTACCGCTCTCATAGTATCTCGAATCATCAAAGTTCTTGTAGTAGTATCCACCGTCTCTGTAGGATTCTACGCGTTAGAGGGCGATGTGACATCAAAAGGTGTACACTGACTGGTTCGAATAGCGATATCCATGATTGCCATGATCATCGCGGCGCGTACTGTACTGATTTCCCTGTGATTTTCCGGGAATCAGTTCAAGGCAGAGGTTATTGCATGAGATTTTGTACCTGCGAATTGACACCCCTTCCTGTTGTCGTGTAGTGCTGTCCTCGACTGTCCCAGGCATGACAGCTTTGAAGAAGTTGGCGCAATATTCCCAAATTAACTAATAACTTCAAGGTCTAGACCAATGATGTAATAAGATAAGTAGCTCAGGTCACGGTCAGGTTGAGCTGAGAATTTAAATAGGCGGTCCCGGGCAGAGTGGACATCTTGCCTATCTAACACCATCAGTGCCGCGCTTGATCTCCTACTCGCGCAAGCCAGGCAGTACTGTGGCGCATTATTGGGGCAGAGGTCTCATCCACTCCGGCCGATATGATTTCCGATGAGAACCGAGATTGCTAATCACATGCCGCGGTCCGAAAGCCGGCACAGCCACCCGCTTTAATGTCCTTGGTTCCCCATGTTCCGATCCATGCAACCGTTTCTTTCCGTTTTACGACCATCTTATAATATCTGACTCTCTACTATAATGGTTCTTGGCCCATCCGTGAACAAATTTATGTGCGTTGCGCTCTCTTGTCTTCCTCCAGCGATGATTCTGATCCGTTTCCTAGCCCTTACCTTTCTCTGGGCATTGCCACCGCTGCCTTTGCCTTCCAGACGTATACGCATTTGCTGGCAGTAGCAGCAAGCAGCTACTGATGCGCAATTCTGGATTTTAGAACCGTTTTGTACCCATGGCATCACGAACTAGACGATGCGTTCCGCAAGTTGAAGGCGGAGCAGGCGAGCGCACTACAGGAGTTCCATGAGGTACGGCTGAAACGTTGCTTCCACATGTGCACCTTTACCGAATTTTTTACATAGTTGAAACTCAAGCGGCTTGAAGCATTGGAGAAAAAGTTAGTGGGCGTACAGCTGCGGCAGGTGAGCATTATTTCTTTCATCACCAAGGTCGTTTTGCGTATTGACGCAGGACTAGGATATGGCGGAGGGGCTAACTGCGAAGAGAGGTTGATCCCTGTTGCAGAGTGCCGTGATGTTGTAGTTAGGTATGGTCCTTCACACACCGAACCGTCAGGCTTGGTCGTGTGCATCGCTCATTCTCTTTGCAGTGTATCATTATTCAGACTAAGAGCAATATCGCGAATAGATCTCTAGAGCTTTTATCTTTACCCGTGCACCCTTTTATCATATCGCTTTCATGCTGAACACCAACCTTTCACGCAGTGAACAACGTTGCAAGACAGGTCCGGTTTAGTGCTCCGTAGCTGTGTAAGTTGCTCATGCCCTGTGACAGTTGACTGCAATTTTGATTCATTACAGCAGCCCAACCCCATTCGCCCTGCTCATGGCGTCATTTTCGGCCCACTTAGGCGCAGATCCCACCATGATTCTGAGTATTGTCTTCGAGACGGGTGATATCTACGAATTCCCTAGGCTTGTGAGATTATCTCCTGGTCTACGTAACTCGCGCTCATTTCTTCTTCAGAAAGAAAAGATTGCAGGCTCTTCGCCTAGCGCACACCACCATCTCGCGCATGTGCCGGAGTATCTGGTTTATTCGACCACTCGACCACCCCACACGCATCCTCGGTCCCGTCCGGCGTCGAATGATTGTAGTTGACTCATCCAAGATTTCCCCTGGGCCACTTGATAAGTATTGGGCAGGATGGTGGCTTGGATCCGAAGAGACCTTGTGGACTGCTTAGAACGACAGCTTCAATGATGGCTCTGAAGATATGGCTTGATGGTTATCAATTGTTTCATAGTATGTACTGTATACTCTTCATTCATTCATCTCCCACCTGCGGTAATTCACGCGTTTGTGCGCTATTCAACGCTGTATGAGGCTGTATGTCGCTATTCTTGTTCAATAATTTCAAATTGAGTCCGACGGGTGCCAGGCCGAGGAAGATAACGGCTCAGCCATGTGCATCTTGCGTTATCAACATGATTCATGAGAGAGCTCAGCTTCGCCCCTCATTCAATTACTTTACGTCGACGGGGGCATATAAAGGTAGAGTTTAGTTGACTGAGGACTCCTGCCCTCTCTCACCAACCACCACTACGACCAAGTATGGCGCCTAGCCTGAGCGCTACGTTCAGTGCCATGTCGGACACATCGTTCGAGAGGTTCCAAACCGTCATGGACATGTCAACGTTTGTTGAAATTCTGGCCAAGAGCAAGAATAGGTGCGTTACCAGTCGTATTGCGCGTCGCGATGCTGAGGCCGGTGCAGGCTGTTCACGAATACGCTCATTTTCCCGTTCTACTTTGCCGTCGCATCGGTCGTCATTCTCCTCATCCAAATCGTCGTACGCGCACTCGTGAGGCCTGCTGATAAAAAGGATGCGTCGCCCACTCTCGTCAACGGCATGGACCGCACTGTGCACCCCTCTGGCTTCCTTGCCGACTTTAAACGCCATGTTGCAGAGAACGGCGGCACGACGATTTTCGTGTATCGCGTGCTGCGTCTCGTTGGGAATCTGGTGCTCTTGGGACTCGCCATAACGACGCTAATTCTCGATGAGATAGAGGATGGTAACGAGTCGGTCAATGTTACTGGAAAGTGGGGCAAGAAGCACAAGAAGAAGAAGGCGCGCAAGGACTGGCTCACTAAGCATGAATGGATTGGCGCCGCGCTCTGCATGACCTACGTGTGTAATCCCTCCAACTAGAATTCAATTCCTCCTCCTAACCGATGGACAGTTCTACACTTCGCTCTTGGCTCTCATATCCGTAACTGCGAGAAAGCAATGGGCACGGATGTCTATTCGCCACCTGCACCTCGTCCTCGTCCCCACAATGGTGGTCTATATCTATCGGGATGTGGCGCCGTTGGCGACATTCACCAAACTACCGCAAGACTTGCCGGAGGGACCACTTCTGTGGGCCAAGGTCATCACGCTCGCGATTACTGCTATCGTCATTCCGCTGTTCGTGCCTCGTGAATACATCCCTGTCGACCCCAACAACCCCGCGGAAGTCCCGAATGCAGAACAGATCACGCCAATTATTTCTCTCATCCTCTACTTCTGGATGGATCCCGTCGTGAAAGCCGCCGTCAAAGTCGCACATCTACCTTACGAGCAACTGCCAGCGCTCGCTGATTACGACACTGCCGCGCATCTCAAGAGCAGGTCGTTCAAGGTTAGCCAGCTCGCCGCCATATGTCCGTGTAACTCATTACGGTGAATAGCATCTTGACGTATTCTGCGGCGCCAAACAACGTCACCTGTTCTTTGGTTTGATGCGTATTTTCGCTAAAGATTATATGGTTCTCGTAGCCATGTTGATCGTTCAAGTGTGCGCCGATTTTGCTGCGCCGATCGGTATCAACCGACTGCTCAAGTACGAACAATTGTGTTGTCTTTTTTGCTCTTGTTCATGGTTTGCAGCTACCTGGAGGTTAAGGATAAGGAGCAAGTCGAATATCGCCCTTGGTTGTGGATTGCATGGCTGTTCCTCGGTCCGACCATTAGCTCGATTTCTTTCGATTGGTACATCTTCATCGCTGTGAGTCTGTTCGTCAAGTCCGCGTTCTTTCCCATCTAACACCTACTTCAAGACGCGTCTCCTCGTTCGCTGCGAGGCGATCATTACTGAACTCGTCTTTGAGCATGCGCTGCGTATCCGCATGAAGGCCGAGGCTCATAGCACCACTTCTACACCTTCAACGCCTTCAGAAGCATCTGCTCCTGCTACGCCAGGCGATGTCACACCACCAGACGCCGAGCGTGCTACCGATGGTTCAACTGACACTGAAGCCACCCTCCATTCCCCTGCGTCTTCTGAAGGGGATACTCATTCGCGTGACGCGACCTTGGGAGATAGCTCTGCGAGTGTCAAGTCGACCGATGACTCGAAAAAGGAAAAAGAGACTACTGCTCCTGTCGATCCGGAGGCAAAGAACCTTGTCGGGAAGATCAACAACTTGGTGACGACTGACTTGAGCAACATTGTAGACTCGCGTGATTTCATCCGACTGGCTGTGTACACGCCGGTGTCGGTCATCTTCTGTGTGGGTTTCTTGTATGTTATTCTTGGGTGGAGGTATGTCTATGCTTTTTGGCTTCGCGTATGGTCACCGATGTGTTTGTTTTAGCGCCTTTGTTGGCCTAGCCGTTATTATCATCAGCTTCCCGCTGCCTGGATTCTTGACAAAGGTCGTCCAGGATGTGCAGGGTGCAACGCTCAAGAAGACTGATGGACGAGTCCAAGAAGTCACTGAAAGTACGTTTCTCGCCTGCTCCGCAAGTTCAGTCCAGGCTGATTTTTGACCTGTAGTCGTCAATGTTATGCGTATGATCAAACTGTTCGGCTGGGAGCGCAAAATGGACGAACGTGTGGCTGAGAAGCGGGAGGCGGAACTCGTCTGGATCAAGCGCAGGCAGTTGCTAGATCTCGCGGTTGGACTCATAAAGTGCGCACAACCTTGCCATTGATAGCTATCTGTTGACATATTTCCAGTTTCTTGATCCCAGTCTTAACGATGATGGCAACCTATGCGACCTAGTACGTGTTATATTCTTTCATTCCTCTAGCTTTCTAACGTGTTGTAGTGTCAGTTCTTATTCTTATCCAATTGTGTCCAGGTTCTAAAAGCCTTGTCATACAGACCCTCATCATGAAGGAAGAACTCAGTGCTTCCAAAGTCTTCTCCAGCATGACCATCTTCAATATGTTCTCAGAACAGTTGCATCGCCTACTATTTACGGTTACACAAGTTACGGCCGGCAAAGTGTCATTGGATCGTCTGACAAAGTTCTTACGCCAGGTATGAGTATGAGCGCTTGTGTTCTTACGATGTGTCTGCGTCTGGTCTCATACTTCGTTTGTAGACCGAACTCCTCGATACCTTCTCAGAGAAGGATCAAACTCCAATCATCCCCGTCGGTGGGCCTCCCAAGGAGCTCGGTTTAGGTCAAGCTACTTTCTCGTGGTCGAATGACGCCGAGGTTGATGGGTCGTTGACTCCCTCGAAACGCGACTTTATGCTCCGTATCGAGGACGAGCTTATCTTCCGTCAAAACTGCTTCAACCTTGTTATCGGACCGACTGGATCTGGGAAGACGTCTCTACTTATGGCGTTACTTGGTATGTCGCGATCTTCGTGATATCGACCAATCGTTCATCTCGTTCTTAAGGTGAAATGCATTTCATACCGTCTGGACCTGGATCTTGGTACAACCTTCCGCGCGAAGGAGGTGTTGCATATGCTGCGCAGGAATCCTGGGTACTGAATGCTACTATCAAGGTAACTGACCGTCTCTACATCGCGAGGCCTCTCGTTGACGTGAGACAGGAAAATATTCTCTTCGGCGCCGAGCTCGACGAACAGCGATACAAGAAGGTCATTCGTCAATGCGGACTGAAGCGCGATTTGACTTGTTCGACGCTGGTGATCAAACCGAGGTTGGGGAGAAGGGTCTTACGTTGAGTGGCGGACAAAAGGCACGAATTACTCTGGCGCGCGCGATCTATTCGAGTGCATCTATTATTCTCCTTGACGACGTCCTTGCTGCCCTTGAGTGAGTGCACTTGATGTTCATTTTCGGCTCAAATCTGACGAAAGTTTGCAGCGTGCATACATCAAAGTGGATTATCGAGAAATGCTTCAAAGGAGACTTGGTCAAGAATCGGACTATCATCTTAGTTGTACGTCTTCACAATCTTTCAGCACTTCCTGTACTGACAGTTCTTCAAAGACTCACAATATCGCGATGGCACAACCGATTGCCGACTTCGTTGTGTCGCTGAAGGACGGGCGCATCGCTAGCCAAGGGACCATGTCGACAGCCCTTGCACAAAATAAGGCGCTTCTCAAAGAGGCCAGAGAGGACGCTGAGGCCATCAGCAGGGATGCTGAGGACGTTAACGCTGACGACGAAGACGATGAAGAGGAGTCGGAGAAGAAATCGGACGGGAAACTTATTGTGGCGGAAGAGATCCAGGAAGGTCATCTCAGCTGGGCATCTCGTAAGTTTGTCGCTTTCTGCCCTACTCCACTCAAAGCTGACGCTGTTATAGTCAAGTTGTACTTGTCTGCCCTTGGCGGAAACCATGTTATGCTCTTCTTCGTTGGCTACCTCGGTGCATACATGCTTCAGGAGTTGGGTGCCACGCTCCAGACGTGGTTCTTGGGATACTGGGCCTCTCAATACGATACGCACGATGCTGCCGACGTTCCTGCGCTCAAGTACGTTGTCAGCAATTCTCCTTGGACTCGTTTCTCAACTCGTTGTCTCTTCTAGATACATCGGCATCTATGGTATCCTCGTGTTCATCGCGTCGCTC
The DNA here is from genome assembly GCA_015501595.1 of Hymenopellis radicata. NCBI lineage: Eukaryota > Fungi > Basidiomycota > Agaricomycetes > Agaricales > Physalacriaceae > Hymenopellis > Hymenopellis radicata. Next base: position 2,611 of record JADNRX010000245.1, on the reverse strand, counting down.
AGTTTGTCGTGCTAAACTGGCTTTCAGGCTTGATTCTTCTCGTCGGATTCTCGTTCTACATCGTGTCCTTCGTGACATATGTGTTCGGTGCGATTCGGGCATCTCGAACTATCAACCGCAAGTTGATCGAGTCTATTCTCGGTTCGACGCTGAGGCGAGTCTATTTCTCTATGTTTGATACAAAGCTAATGTTCTCCAAGATGGCTCGATACAACGCCGACATCCCGAATTATAGCGAGATGTACACAAGATATTCGTGCTGGTAAGCGTGTCTTGTATGTTCAATGCGATAAAGAGGTTTTAACATGAAGCATAGTCGATGGTCCTGTTCCCGAGTTGCTCATGTATCTCTCCCATATGACGCTCTCTATGCTGTTCAAGTTCAGTGCTGTGATATGGTTCACTCCAGTCTTCATCTTCCCCGGTATGGCCGTTGCTTTCTTGGGCTACTGGATCGGCCAGGTCTACATCAAGGCCCAGCTATCGGTCAAGCGAGAAATGTCCAATGCGAGGTCGCCTGTACTGGCACAGTGAGAACTTTCTTTCACCCTCGTTCGCGGATCTGACCGTCATTTTTCTAGCTTCGGTGCAGCTATCTCTGGTCTGAGTAAGTGCATAGGTTTCAGAGCTCTATCAGCTTGCTAAACGTGATTCTTAGCGTCCATCCGGGCATACGGCGCGCAAAACTAGCTTCATTAACGAGTCTTTGACGCGTATCAACAAGTATACACGTACTGCACGCACGTTCTATAACTTGAATCGTTGGATCGACGTTCGCATTGATGCTCTCGGGAGTTTGTTCTCCGCAGAGTCTTGCTGCTTACCTAGTCTACACCCAAAGCGAAAATGCTGCCAACATCGGTTTCTCCTTAAACATGGCGATCGGATTCAGCTCTCTCATCCTGTGGTGGGTCCGGTTGTTGAATATGTTCGAAGTCCAGGGTGAGCTTCAGTTTGATGTCTTTGACTTACTCCATTTGCTTAACGGTTTACAGGTAACAGGTAGAACTTCTGTGTTCTTGCTGTTGGACCATTAACTGACCCTCCTTCTCAAGCCTCGAGCGTATTCAGGGTTATCTTGAAATCGAACAGGAAGAGAAGCCCACGCAAGATGGTGTCCACCCGCGTATTGGCCAGCGAGCGGCGAGCTTCGTGTCGAGAACCTCACGGCAAGATATTCGCCCGATGGCCCTAAGGTCCTCCATGACTTGTCCTTCACAATTAAATCCGGGGAGCGCATTGGTATTGGTGAGATTTCATGTATGATTTGCTCAGGCGGCGTCCTAACTGATATGTAGTGGGTCGCACTGGATCTGGCAAGAGTTCGTTAACCCTTTCTCTTCTTCGCTGTATATACACGGAAGGGAACGTGTTCTACGACGGTAAACCTACGAAGTCTCTGAACCTCGATCAGCTTCGTTCGAAAATAACGATTATCCCGCAAGTTGTGAGTAACACGGTACGCGCAATTGCACAGCGTTGCTCATCCAGTCGTTGTAGCCCGAACTCTTAAGTGGCTCCTTGCGACAGAACTTGGATCCCTTCGATCAATATGATGATGCGACGCTGAACGATGCGCTACGAGCCGCCGGCCTGTTCTCTCTCCAAAGCGAGATGGAAGAAGGCAGGATTACCCTCGACAGCGCTATTTCCAGTGGCGGCTCCAATTTGTCCGTTGGCCAGCGGCAAATTTTGGCTCTGGCTCGCGCGCTTGTCAGAGGTAGTAAATTGCTCATTTTGGATGAAGGTAAGCTTACGGCGGTTCCTCAATGATTCTGCGATTGACAGTCGTTGCAGCAACTTCTGCCATAGGTGCGATTGAATAGAGCTGTGTTGGGGCTAAGCTAACGAGGTTTTATGCAGATTACAAGACCGATAGTATTATCCAGACGTCTTTACGGAACGAACTGAAATCCGATATGACGCTGATCACGGTCGCACATCGGTTGCAGACCATTATGGATGCAGATAAAATTGTATGTCGAAGGAACTATCCTTTCTCTCTCCCAACTCACTCCTCATCGCTTTACAGATGGTCTTGGATGCAGGCCACATTGTGAGTTGTGTTTGACCTGGAATGTCCCCATGACTGACAATCACTTTTACAGGTCGAGTTTGACAGTCCACAAGCGCTGCTGGAGATACCTGATGGTAAACTACGATCTCTCGTCGACGAGTCGGCGGATAAGGACGTGTTGTATGCGATGGCTGATAAGAAAGTCTAGAGACACGTTGTATATACCGGACATTTATCTTTATTATTCTTGGGACTCTCTATTGACGTTCTTGCAGCCTACTTGCGGGTTAGGTGTGCGGATATCGAATGTTTTCTCGAGACGTCATGGGCGACACCTTCAGTACTACATCACTGTTGATATATACTGACATGTTACTCTAATCCTCCTTGGTATCATTGAAGTCGTAATACACGGGTCTCGCCATCCTGTGCCGCCGCGCTGTTGAGTATTGATAGAGTGAACAGAGTGCCCGACATGAAAGCCCTCGGTCCTCGTCTAGGCAGAGTCAGTTCTCTTCCGACTTCCAACTCATGGTCAAGCGCATGGCAAACAGGTACAGTGAGGTGAATGTGAGTGATTTTGTTGCATAGATT
>JADNRX010000244.1:0-84124 GCA_015501595.1 Hymenopellis radicata | reverse complement strand
GAACCCTCTCCTCCGGCACCTTCCAGCAAACCACAAAAACAAGGTCCAGTTCCTCAGGGAAACTAGGTGTACGATGGATATCGATCCACTGCATGAGTACAGGCACCATGATGTCCGGCGTGTAGGCATGCGGGAACTCGTACAGCGCTTGGTACGGTGCGAGTTCGCTCAGGCAAGGCGGTAGTGGAGGAATAACATATTTGTAAGAGGCAGATGATGGAGCCTGAATGAGTATATCAGTAAACGCGACTGAGAGCGTTCTGGAGGAAGCTTACATACCTGCGGTGGCGGAAAAGCGTAGCCAGTTGGTTAGGTTGAACCTGAATAAGTAACAAGATGAGTCAACACCAAGCGCGTTTCAAAGAGATACTACCTGTTGGGCCGCTTTTTTCTTTCCTTTGGTCATGTCATTGCCCGTGGCTTTACGCTGGGGCGCCTTCTCGAGTCCCCATGAAGCAGCTGGGAATCTAGCGACCTCGTCTTGAGTAATCGGGGCACGAACACGGTTGGTGCGCTGTAGAAGCTGCATTCCAGTGGCGGGGGTCCTGGTAGTAAGATATGCGCCTCGAGCGGTGAAGATGGGCAAAGATGCCTTCGGTGCCGGGTCAGTGAAGGCACTGTTCCTGCGTGATGGAGGCTTTAATTGAACAGCAGGGATAGCCGACATTTGGGCTTGGGAGCCTTGGCTGGGTTTATTATCGGCGGGGACAGGGAAACGAGAAGGGGATTCAGCAACGACATTCTCGTTATTGGCATTATCCACTGGCCCAAACAGTCCGCCGTAATCGGTGGATGTGGAATTCTCTCGGGCGTCGGAAGGCGTCACAGCATCCAATGTCGTCCTTTGACCGGCACCATTGTCAATCGCGACGTGAACGAGGTCGTCGTGAACAATGGACATGGTGAATATGTCGCGATAGTCGGTAAAAATACGGACTATTGACCGTAGAGAGCAGACGACAGGAAGGCGTCATGTGGTAGTGGTGGAAAGGCAAGAGTAAGTTATCCACGTGACTGTGGACGGACAACAATGGGCGACGAGCCCGGAGGATGCCGGTGGCCTTTGTTCGCCAATTCAAGTAACTCGACAACAAAGCCGACAGCCAGATGAGATCTATTCAAAAACAATTTAACTGGGACATTGAAGGAGATTGTTGGAACCCACATTCCGTGCAATTGATATCGAATGGCCGTTACGCCACACTTGGCAAAACGTATATCTCCGTCAGAGACGTGATGGGCCTCATGATTCTGGCCTTAACACTGCTGATAAGTCATGCTGCATGGCGGCAATAAGACATCGGAACTTGAGGAGTATGCGATGGTGTAAAGGACCTGCAACGCTGCCATCACGTTCGCGCTCAGGCCAAAGAGAGCCCGATGCACGAAGGGAATAATCTATATTCGATTTAGACTCGTCACTCGGCCACAAAACGACGCACCCAACGCTACTTAATATTTGATGGCAGACTGGACCTAAGGAAGTCATCTTGAGCAAATCAAGAGAATGGAAGAATACCTTTACAGATAGAGATTACCGAACAGCTCGTAGGTATACTCTGGCCTGTTCTTGATACTAACACCAGTCCTTGACCGTCTCACAGTATCGCACTTCACCGATCATTCCGTCACGATTTATAGAGACGCGAAGACTGTGTTGCGCAATGCCGGGACCACGTAAATTCAAAGCTGCCCTGAGCGTCGGGCTTGCGTGTCGTCCATCCCAGTCCGTCCACATTGCTCAGCCCCCGTCAGTACCTTTCTTCGATTGATTAAGACAGAAGCGCACTGTTGGAAACGCTACCTCAACCCTCCAGAGCATGCTTAGACGCCCCGGTGTGCGACTAGGAGGCGGTCAACGCGCATGAAGTGCTCAAAAGCGATGGACGTACCATCCAGCCGTGGAGGACCCATATAGCGCTCGTACACTTTCCCGCTGTAGTGGCTGTAGATCGCGTTTTTCTGTTCGCTATGCCCTTGAGTTGGAAAGAGAAATCATGCTAAGTTCAGCAGAAGCTTAGAGCGTGAGTGCTCGTTTCGAGATATGCCGGCTGGTTATGGTAGACTTCGCCTCATGCATGTGTAGAATTTCTCGAATGGGCAATTCATCGGAAGCGGTTGAAAACGAGGTGGAACACGCCCGCCGTTCATCGGATGATTAGCTTCGTATGTACGTTGAACAGGAAGTCGAATCCGCAGTCTTCAGTCATCAGCCCAACGTCTCCTATACGTATGCCACGATTTCGGTATTCGATTGGGAAGAGACTGGTCGGGTTCCGGTATCCGTGGCAGTATCTAGTAAAAGGCGACGGTATACGACACGGGATCGTCTGTCTATCGCTGTTGGAGGAGGTGGGGCGGACAATCAGTCGACCATCATGCTGGCGCGCTACATACAACGTCTGAGTGCCATGGAGGTATTGCTGGGTTCAGGAATAACAGCATAAATTACAGCAGTCCGCGGTACAATACACTGAACATCTACGGTAGAATCAGCCGAGAATAGCACCAGAAACTCACACACTAATCCCTCCATATTCCTTCCATTTCCCTTACAGACCGCTTGATAATCTACGTCGAGGTTAGCCACAGCGCGATCTAAACCCGCCTTGATCAACTCACCAAAACTCGCACTACGGCTACACGTACATCTCCCCTTGACCCATACATCCTCGTTCGTCGGACAATGCGTCCAATCGTCGTGCTGATACCGATATCATCGAAAAAGTGGATGTCATCCCGGTCGAGGAAGAGCGCAGCGGCTATGCTATGTACGGGCGCATCACCCCAGCGCTGGCAGAGAGTGTCACTTGGAGAAGGAGATCGAAGAGGCCGACGGACCTCATAGTAAAATCCACCTTTCCTGTCCAGGTGGTCGAAGAACGCTGTATACGCTTCGCCGCGCCAGAAATCCATATCAGCAATCTCAAAGTTGCTCCAGACTGCAAAAGCCCTTCGTCAATAGCGCGAGGTGATGAGGGGAACGGAGCGTACAATGGCAATAGTTATAAGTATGCCCGTTGTCCTTGGATATGAAGCCCATCGAGTTGTCCGGGGCGACGTATTCGGGATGCGCGTTGGTGAACTCTTTGACGGTGCTCCAGAGGGTACGAATGGAGGCGGCGATTTCGAGTACAGCAATTGTAAAGCCTGACAATTGTTAGAATCGCAAATAATTATAGCCGTGAGCATACCATAAACCTTCTTGTTCTCCTGTATAAACAGAAAAGGATCCGAATGGATGTCGCAGTGGAATTTCACGTTGGGTCTAGTGGCGATTTTAGAATAGGGGAAACAGATAGTCGGAGGCGTACTCGATGCGCCAATAGTATCGATACGGCTGCATTAGCTCGTGCTTGAAGAAGAACTGGAGTGGTGTGAGTATCAGATGTCCAAAGAACAGGAAGAACATACACCAGAGTTGAAGCGACACATGTTGCGATATCTATATGGCTCTCAAGGTGGGTGACGCACATGATGAACGAGATGAGGCTTACGCGACACTATCTTGAAGCAAAATGTGAGCCGGAACGGGGAGGTTGCTACTGCTACTTACCTGCGTACTTGACATTGGCCGCGATTAGCTTCCATCTATCCTTTTCTGCCTTCTTTTCGTCGATCCACTCTGGTTGATTCCAATGGTTCTTGGGGATGCGACCAAACTGCGCTTTGGATCCGGTGAGTACTGACATGCGCCTGTAAACGACTCAGCAGCAATCCAAGGATAAGTAGGCTCGTACGTCTTAAAGTCTTCTGAGAACTCTTCATCGTTGAGGAAGACGTAGGGATAACCGTGGCGAGTATTGAATCTGTCCTCGATAGAGCGAATGGCGTCCATGGCGCCCTCCAGGTCGGAATTGCGGGTAAGCATCACGAAGGTCGCATTCGCGCGCCGCTTTGTATCCTCAGTCGCGACTGGCCACGCGATAATCGTCTTTGTCGCCGTTACCGTCAAGGTAACCTGGTCGTGTACGGTGTCATGTACCTTGACGTCTGCGGGCAGCGGAACGCGCATATAGTATGCAACGCATACCAATATCTGGGCTATTTGGTCAGTCTATCGTGGATATGGTCAACGACGGGACGCACAACGACGAGCACGACACCGAGAGTATAGCGTAGTCGCCTGTTCATGACCAGAACATGAGCGTAGGATGCCGGTACGCAGCCATCATCGCCATGGCACTGCGACATTTCCCATGGTCCATATTTGTGCTCCCTGCTAAACGTCGAGCGCGGATATTGAGAGCGCTGTCGTTGACGCTGCCGAACGATGATCGACGGTGGTAGAAAAGATGGTTTGTCGAGGAAATGGATCCACGCGTCTGTTGACTACCACCACCACCATCCTCGCTCACTGCGCCTTTTGCGCTCAACGATGGAGGCGGCAATAGACGCGTTTTCCTGGCAAATTGGCGACGTTATCCAGGCTATATTGAACTGGCTTTTCCTCGGTCGCCCACCACCAATTCTGTCTGATCTCACCACGGAAAATTCGCCCAATCAGGTCGTTTGCGTATTGTTCTGCAAATCAACGACTTCCTTTCCGCCATGACGCCCGAAGCTGAACTGAAGGAGTTTCTGAGAAAACCAAAAAACGACGCAGAACCTCCTCCTCTCCCTCCTCATCTCAGAAATCTGCCCCATGCTACCTATGTCACCGCGGCTTTGGAGTACCTCGACGACTACCCCTTTTGGGTCGATCCTAATGCTCTACATCACCGACGCTGGGACGAGAAGGCTCGGTCCTATCTTAAGGCGTGTGTCGAGGTCGACCGGACCAGCCTCGCATCCATAGCTCCAACCTATGACGCCAATCTGGTTCAGCAACGATTCATACATGAAGGCCTTTTCAAGCGAAGATGGGCATTGGAAGAACTTGCATCAGAGATGATAGCTCTCCTCAAGTTGGGTGTGTCATGTGAACCATTGTTACCAGTGTCTGATGCTACGCAGTACGTTGGGAGACCCGAATTGCCTCCGCTGTGGCGACACCTGGGGAAGGTAGAGACGATAGAGTGGCGGATAAGGTATCTACCAGTCTTGCGGCCTTGGTTGATGTGACTCACTCTGTCTAGGTTAGGATGCGGGACGAGAACTGCCGACTCAGCGGTGTCATTAGGGACGAGAACTGCCGACTCAGCGGTGTCATTAGGGACAAAAAAAGGACTGCAGAGGAGGCAGCAAGGATCAGGAAGTTGAGGGTACCGGTTGCAACCTTGCAAGTTGCCCATGGGCTGCCCTTCGGGATGGGCGAAACCGTCCGTCATCCGCATGTTGTCTCTGTATGCTCTGACCATTCTGTTAGTCATTCCACTTGGTCGAGGTCCTTACGGGCCTTCCGATTACAATTTGGGGTACCACTGTCGACTGTGTTGAGAACGCCCTCTTGATGCGCGCTTGTCTCCACAAACTGTTCGGCGCATTCATGATATATCTCGAGGCTGATCCAAACGACATCGACATTGTACAGTGTTCTTCTTCCTTCCATGTATTTTCTGTAATTGACTCTATCTCCCAGGTTTATATTCGAGCACGCACGTCTCCTGACAATGCAGATCCCATAAACAACCTTGCTGGTATTATTGATGTTGAGGGGCGCGCTTGTGACGTTCCAGGTGCTCTCATTGACGCTCGACTGCGACCACGGAACCTTCAAACAATTGCCGACATTGATATGAAGTATTTCACTCTTCACAAATTTATTGGTGATATTGTGTGGATGTGTGGAGGAGTGGGTCCGGAGTCTGATGACGAAGATGAAGATGGAGAGGACATGAAGGTCCTATCAGCTGAGAATTGGCTGATCTTGAAACAAAAGTTAACTTGCCCTAAGGATTTTCTTGCACAGGCTGATGGATTACATGGCCATATATACGTACCGAAGGAATTTTAGTGTCCTGGGATCAGACGACTCGAATGCACTGAACACACTGCATTCGAGCTTATCGTCTGCGCGATGTTGATAGCATCAGCTCTTCAGTTCTATTTGGCAACACATCCGGGTCGTAATACATGTTCTATTCAACGTTTGATTGTGGGTTCGATACGCAGCTCAGGCTCAACGACCTGAGGGAGGAAATATAGAAAGCGGTGACACTGACGATGTTTCAAAGAGATCCGCAGCCTGCTTGCAATGAGAACTTGTGATGTATCAAAAGCCGCAACTTCTAACAAGGCTTGGCCGTGACGGAAGCGCTGAGTAGAGAATTGTATACATTCAGAGGGGCACGTATAGTCGAGGTTCTGTTCACTTCCTGATGTACATCTGTGTCCGTATATACGACGCACAGCAGTTCTTCCACTTTCCAGCGAGAAATGCTTGCGTCGTTCGCAGAAATATACATCGAACCTGAGACTAGAATTACAGAATAAATATCATGATTCGGGATGTTACGCTTCGCCTCTTACACTGCCGTCACATCAAATAAGCCAACTCGGTCAGCCTCCGGCTCTCCTCGTCCCCAATTCCGTTTATCTGTCTGACCAGAGTGGGGCGGTCATAAGTCTTGATGTTCAATGGTTCCCGCCATTGAGTACCGAACGTGATTGGCGAGAGGGATGCTGGTGGAATCGACAGCCTGTCTGTATCCAGACGTCGCAACTCAGGACGTAGAGCGGACGTTCTTCGTGGAGAAACTGGCTGTCGTGGTTTCTGCGGGTCGACGAGGAGAGGCTGCAGAAGGCCTCGTTCGCGTAGCGCGGCCTGCCGACGCTCTAATCGTGCGGATTGTGATGGTTTTGGCTTGAGAGCCACGAAAAGACGCTTCAGAAATCGAGGGGTGCGCGCCATGATCTATGTGGGGAGGAACTCAGTGGGCGTCTCGGTAGATTGACAAGTCTACGAACAGTTGCAGGATACTGCTCTCAGTTGAAACCTCCTCAGTGTGCTAGCCAGCGAGCAGGACTACTGTGGCATGACAGTCAGCTTCTCGTCGTCGTTTTTAGTGGGTATGAATACGAACACTTGAAATCGTGATGAGAACCGGGCTCATCAGACCCCAGACGGACGATTGTGGGTATTTGAGCCCATCGAGGTCAACTTGTGATTGCTGAGTTGATGAAATCTTGTGCTTCGCTGCTTCTCCCACTGGTAGCAATGGCGATGGGCTTGATCATCAAGATGGGGTGGACCACTGTGTAACGCCGCGACCCGTTCACGGGTTTAGAGCATGGCGCAGATTTAGGTGGGGCATTTGCGCGACCTAAGCTTTATTTGGTCTCCCGCAGACTCGATGGCAAGCAGAACTTGAGTTTTATTCAGTTTCAGAAAGTTGAGACCAGATAGCTTGTGTAGAGAACTACAACTCTGAAAGATGGCCGAGGTGGGCGCAGATTGACCACACGAAGAGTTTCGTGAGAAGAGGTGATACTGGGAAGATCAGACAGATCAGACAAGATTGGTGGTTGGCGACCGAGGAAAAGGCAGTTCAAGATAACGTCGACAATATGCCGGGAGAACGCGTTTGTTGCCGCCTCCATCGTTGAGAGCAAAAGGCGCAGTAACTTTAAGCGTGGATGATGATGATGATGGTGATAGTCAACAGACGCGTGGGCTGCGCGTGGCCGCCTTTTCCACCACCGTCGATCACTATTGCGCAGCGTCAGCGACAGCGTTCTCAATATCCGGGCTCGACCTTTAGCAGGGAGCACCAATGGGGACCATGGGAAATGTCGCAGTGCCATGGCGATGATGGCTGCGTACCGGCATCCTTATACGCTCATGAACAGGCGACTACGCTATTCTCTCGGTGTCGTGCTCGTCGTTGTGCGTCCCGTCGTTGACTATATTCACGGATAGACTGACCAAGCAGCCTAGATATTGGTATGCGTGTTCCGCTGCCCGCATACATGAAACCCTGCACGATCGGTTTACCTTGACCGTAACGGCGACAAAGACGATTATCGCGAGGCCACTCGCGACTGAGGATACAAAACGGCGCCTTGGTGATGCTTACCAGGGCGCTATGGACGCCATTCGCTCAATCGAGGACCGCCACGGTTATCCCTACGTCTTCCTAAACGATGAAGAGTCAGGCTCAGACGAGTTTAAGACGAGCGTCTGGTATCCTACATATCCTTGGATTGTTGCTGAGTCGTTTGCAGGTACAGGTCCCTTCTCGAGGGACCACCTCGGCCAGGAGAGCATCTCCTCTTACGGTCAGATGGAGTGCGTCTCCTCCCTGGTGCTAGGGGGAACTTCTTCTCGCTCCTCTGGCGTTGGCGTCTTGACCTATGGAGTGCATTTCCTGCCTCGCACTGGGCGAGGTTCCCGTTGGGGCTTCTTCGGCTTCTTCTTTGCTGGCGGCGTGGGATCTTCCGCCATAAGGCTCTTCGGGTGTTGGGTGCCTTGTTCTTGGAGGGGCGAGGGGCGAGTCCTCATCTCCATAGGCGGGGGGATGTCACTCAACTAGTCACCTTTTCAGGTGTTGGCGTGTTGATCTTCTTGCGCGCGGAAGGGCGAGGGCTCCTCTTCCTAGGCGGGGAAAGAGGTTTGTGATTGGATCTATTTAGCAGTCGTCAGTAGGGAGTTGAATGAGGCGAGGCGACCACTACGCGAGGCGAGTACATATGTAGAGGTAGGAAGTAAGTAATGTAATGTATCTAGATTGCGGGGTAATACTAGAGACGGGAAATGTCCTTATTCGCAAAGTCGGCGGGATATCTCCCTATACCAGGTCTTCAGCCGGCGCAAAGTCAAACTGTCGTTCACCGGCACATAGCCAAATGACGAGTCCGGAGTGTTTAAATTGACTCAGTGACAGCCGTGCAAAGACAACGGTGAACAAAACACCTGCCGAGCAAGGTCAGTACCGCAACATAGTAAGCACGAGTGATACTCGTTCACCTTGATGTCAACGTCTCATGTCATGACGACGACGAGACGGTATTCGCACTCCGACAGTGTAGTCGTCCTCAAGGATGCCAGCAAGTAATAAGCGCCAGTCATTCTAATGGCGCTGTCCTTTCGTCGTCGTCCGACTTGGCCGGCACGTAAACAACTCGACCGTGCACCGTGAGGCCTAAGACAAGAAGCGCTAACTTGTCAAAGGTACGCGAGGCGGGAAAAGAATACGCACATCAAGCCCTATCCAATGAACCTGTTGAGTCGTCCTACACCAGCGTGAGGTTCTTCGACATGAAGCCTTCAAGAAATCCATTTCACAATGATGGTCGGCAAGTCGTGCAGGCGAGTATCCTAAGGGCACGTACACTAAAAGAATTCTTCAGTCAGTTAACAGGATAACAACCGAGAGACAACTTACCACAAATGTGGCATGTCCGACATGGCAGTCTGGCAGTAGGGCGAAAGTCCCCGCACATTGGTGACGATGGCGGGAGAGTCTGCGCGAGGAGTCGGTTGGGCAGCAAAGGTCGCAAGAGACATCGCAACACGCTGAGGTAGACAAGAGGAGAGGAGGTGGCTTTACCGTGAAAGCTGAACAACGACACAAACCTTGAGGAATGTGATCAGACGATAAACTGGGCGACGTACTAGCCAATGCCGTCCTCTATGTCGAAACCAGTCTAGACGCCCTACGCTATCTTACGGCGAAGGTGAAAGTCGGCGACGAATTATGGTGGGAGAGTCAGCGGCAGTAGTCGGCTCCTGAAGGTGAAGCAGGTCTAAGTACCTCGCAGGTAAAAAGTTGTCAAATTGAAGGAAATCTGGTCAACAATGAGTAGGGAACAAATGTGCGAAGCACGACAACGTACTAGCCTATCCCGTTCTCTGTGTTCTGCAGTCGTCGAAAGGAGTCTGCTGAACCCATTTTGGGCGCTGTTAGCCCCCGCCCCCGTTGAAGAAAAAGGCCGATGGAGGTTGTTGACAACCATAACAACGAGAGCAGATAAGAAAGCACTGACCACAGTGCTGAACCGGGTGTCGAAGGCAGGTATCATTCTGACAGGAAAAGAAGGTGTCAACACCGTTTCTGTAGCAGCAAAGAAGTGCTTTATATGTGCCCATATAACTCATCATTCTGTGCAAGAAAATCCTTACAACAAGTTAACTTTTGTTTCAAGATCAGCCAGTTCTCAGCTGATAGGACCTTCATGTCCTCTCCATCTTGATCTTCGTCATCAGACTCTGGTTCTGCTCCTCCACACATCCACGCAATATCACCAATAAATTTGTGAAGAGTGAAATACTTCATGTCAATGTCCGCAATTGATTCAACTGCACGGGGTCGGAGCGGAGTGTCGATGAGAGCAAATGGATCGCTGCAACGCTCCCCCCTATCGTTGGAAATACCAACAAGAATGTATTTGGGATTTGCTCTGGCGGGTGATCTGCGTCCTCGAATGTAGATCTGAGAGATACAATCAATTACAGAAAATACATGGAAGGAAGAAGAACACTGTACAATGTCGATGTCGTTTGGATCAGCCTCGAGATATAGCTTGAAAGAGCCAAACAGTTGGTGGAGAGTACTGCTCATCAAGAGCGCATTCTGGACACAGTCAACAGTGAGACCCCAAGTCGTAATCGGAAGGCCTGTAAGGACCTCGACCAAGCGGAATGACTAACAGAATGGTCAGAGCATACAGAGACAACATGCGGATGACACACAGTTTCACCCATCGCAAAGGGCAGTCCATGAGCAACTTGCATGGTTGCAACTGGCACCTCGGACTCCTCCAGCTCTAGTACCTCCGCGTCGGTCCTATTTTTGAGCCTAATGACACCGCTGAGTCGGCAGTTCTCGTCCCGCATCCTAACCTAGACAGAGTGAGTCACATCAACCAAGGCCGCAAGACTGGTGAATACCTTATCCACCATTCTATCATCTCTACCTTCCCCCGTTGTCATAGGCGTCGCCACAGCGGAGGCAGTCCGGGTCTCCCAACGTACTGCGTAGCATCAGACACTGGTAATGATGGTTGACCAAATGACACACCCAACTTGAGGAGAGCCATCATCTCTGATGCAAGTTCATCTAATGCCCATCTGTGCTTGAAAAGGCCTTCGTGTATGAACCGTTGCTGAACCAGATTGGCATCATAGGTTGGATCTATCGATGCGAGGCTGGTCCGGTCGACCTCGACACACGCCTTAAGATAGGACCGAGCCTTGTCGTCCCAGCCTTGGTGATGTAGAGCATTAGGATCGACCCAAAAGGGGTAGTCGTCGAGGTACTCCAAAGCCGCGGTGACATAGGTAGCATGGGGAAGATTTCCGAGATGAGGAGGGAGAGCAGGAGGTTCTGCGTCGTTTTTTGGTTTTCTCAGAAGCTCCTTTAGCTCAGCTTCGGGCGTCATGGCTGAAAGTAAGTCGTTGATGTGCGTATCAAACACGACAATGCGCAAATAACCTGATTAAGCGTGGTGAGATCAGACAGGATTGGTGGTGGGCGACCGAGGAAAAGGCAATTCAAGATACGCCTGGATAACGTCGCCAATTTGCCAGGAAAACACGTCTATTGCCGCCTCCATCGTTGAGCGCAAAAGGCGCAGTGAGCGAGGATGATGGTGGTACTGTATTAGTCAACAGACGCGTGGATGTCCATTCCATGATTCCCCAACAAACCATCTTGTCTACCACCATCGATCATCGTTCGGCACCGTCAACGACAGCGTTCTCAATATCGGCGCTGCACGTTTAGCAGGGAGCACCAATGGGGACCATGAGAAATGTCGCAGTGCCATGGCGATGATGGCTGCGTACCGGCATCCTTATACGCTCATGTTCTGGTCATGAACAAGCGACTACGCTATTCTCTTGGGGTCGTGCTCGTCGTTGTACGTCCCGTCGTTGACTATATCCACGATAGACTGACCAAATAGCCCAGATATTGGTATGCGTTGCATACTATATGCGCGTTCCGCTGCCCGCAGACGTCAAGGTACATGACACCGTACACGACCAGGTTACCTTGACGGTAACGGCGACAAAGACGATTATCGCGTGGCCAGTCGCGACTGAGGATACAAAGCGGCGCGCGAATGCGACCTTCGTGATGCTTACCCGCAATTCCGACCTGGAGGGCGCCATGGACGCCATTCGCTCTATCGAGGACAGATTCAATACTCGCCACGGTTATCCCTACGTCTTCCTCAACGATGAAGAGTTCTCAGAAGACTTTAAGACGTACGAGCCTACTTATCCTTGGATTGCTGCTGAGTCGTTTACAGGCGCATGTCAGTACTCACCGGATCCAAAGCGCAGTTTGGTCGCATCCCAAGAACCATTGGAATCAACCAGAGTGGATCGACGAAAAGAAGGCAGAAAAGGATAGATGGAAGCTAATCGCGGCCAATGTCAAGTACGCAGGTAAGTAGCAGTAGCAACCTCCCCGTTCCGGCTCACATTTTGCTTCAAGATAGTGTCGCGTAAGCCTCATCTCGTTCATCATGTGCGTCACCCACCTTGAGAGCCATATAGATATCGCAACATGTGTCGCTTCAACTCTGGTGTATGTTCTTCCTGTTCTTTGGACATCTGATACTCACACCACTCCAGTTCTTCTTCAAGCACGAGCTAATGCAGCCGTATCGATACTATTGGCGCATCGAGTACGCCTCCGACTATCTGTTTCCCCTATTCTAAAATCGCCACTAGACCCAACGTGAAATTCCACTGCGACATCCATTCGGATCCTTTTCTGTTTATACAGGAGAACAAGAAGGTTTATGGTATGCTCACGGCTATAATTATTTGCGATTCTAACAATTGTCAGGCTTTACAATTGCTGTACTCGAAATCGCCGCCTCCATTCGTACCCTCTGGAGCACCGTCAAAGAGTTCACCAACGCGCATCCCGAATACGTCGCCCCGGACAACTCGATGGGCTTCATATCCAAGGACAACGGGCATACTTATAACTATTGCCATTGTACGCTCCGTTCCCCTCATCACCTCGCGCTATTGACGAAGGGCTTTTGCAGTCTGGAGCAACTTTGAGATTGCTGATATGGATTTCTGGCGCGGCGAAGCGTATACAGCGTTCTTCGACCACCTGGACAGGAAAGGTGGATTTTACTATGAGGTCCGTCGGCCTCTTCGATCTCCTTCTCCAAGTGACACTCTCTGCCAGCGCTGGGGTGATGCGCCCGTACATAGCATAGCCGCTGCGCTCTTCCTCGACCGGGATGACATCCACTTTTTCGATGATATCGGGTATCAGCACGACGATTGGACGCATTGTCCGACGAACGAGGATGTATGGGTCAAGGGGAGATGTACGTGTAGCCGTAGTGCGAGTTTTGGTGAGTTGATCAAGGCGGGTTTAGATCGCGCTGTGGCTAACCTCGACGTAGATTATCAGAGCGGTTCATGTAAGGGAAACTGGGATAGGATTATGAGGGATTAGTGTGTGAGTTTCTGGTTGCTATTCTCGGCTGATTCTTACCGTAGATGTTCAGTGTATTGTACCGCGGACTGCTGTAATTTATGCTGTTATTCCTGAACCCAGCAATACCTCCATGGCACTCAGACGTTGTATGGCGGTCAGCATGGCAGGCCAGCATGATGGTCGACTGGATTGTCCGCCCCACCTCCTCCAACAGCGCCATGGTACAGCAGCGATCCCGTGTCGTATACCGTCGCCTTTTACTAGATACTGGCCACGGATACCGGAACCCGACCAGTCTCTCCCAATCGAACACCGAAATCGTGGCATACGTATAGGAGACGTTGGGCTGATGACTGAAGACTGCGGATTCGACTTCCTGTTCAACGTACATACGAAGCTAATCATCCGATGAACGGCGGGCGTGTTCCACCTCGTTTTCAACCGCTTCCGATGAATTGCCCATTCGAGGAATTCTACACATGCATGAGGCGAAGTCTACCATAACCAGCCGGCATATCTCGAAACGAGCACTCACGCTCTAAGCTTCTGCTGAACTTAGCATGATTTCTCTTTCCAACTCAAGGGCATAGCGAACAGAAAAACGCGATCTACAGCCACTACAGCGAGAAAGTGTACGAGCGCTATATGGGTCCTCCACGGCTGGATGGTACGTCCATCGCTTTTGAGCACTTCATGCGCGTTGACCGCCTCCTAGTCGCACACCGGGGCGCATAAGCATGCTCTGAGAGGGTTGAGGTAGCGTTTCCAACAGTGCGCTTCTGTCTTAATCAATCGAAGAAAGGTACTGACGGGGGCTGAGCAATGTGGACGGACTGGGATGGGACGACACGCAAGCCCGACGCTCAGGGCAGCTTTGAATTTACGTGGTCCCGGCATTGCGCAACACAGTCTTCGCGTCTCTATAAATCGTGACGGAATGATCGGTGAAGTGCGATACTGTGAGACGGTCAAGGACTGGTGTTAGTATCAAGAACAGGCCAGAGTATACCTACGAGCTGTTCGGTAATCTCTATCTGTAAAGGTATTCTTCCATTCTCTTGATTTGCTCAAGATGACTTCCTTAGGTCCAGTCTGCCATCAAATATTAAGTAGCGTTGGGTGCGTCGTTTTGTGGTCGAGTGACGAAGTCTAAATCGAATATAGATTATTCCCTTCGTGCATCGGGCTCTCTTTGGCCGAGCGCGAACGTGATGGAAGCGTTGCAGGTCCTTTACACCATCGCATACTCCTCAAGTTCCGATGTCTTATTGCCGCCATGCAGCATGACTTATCAGCAGTGTTAAGGCCAGAATCATGAGGCCCATCACGTCTCTGACGGAGATATACGTTTTGCCAAGTGTGGCGTAACGGCCATTCGATATCAATTGCACGGAATGTGGGTTCCAACAATCTCCTTCAATGTCCCAGTTAAATTGTTTTTGAATAGATCTCATCTGGCTGTCGGCTTTGTTGTCGAGTTACTTGAATTGGCGAACAAAGGCCACCGGCATCCTCCGGGCTCGTCGCCCATTGTTGTCCGTCCACAGTCACGTGGATAACTTACTCTTGCCTTTCCACCACCACTGACGCCTTCCTGTCGTCTGCTCTCTACGGTCAATAGTCCGTATTTTGCCACCGACTATCGCGACACATTCACCATGTCAATTGTTCACAACGATCTCGTTCACTTCGCGAGTGACAATGGTGCCGGTCAAAGGACGACATTGGATGCTGTGACGCCTTCCGACGCCCGAGAGAATTCCACATCCACCGATTACGGCGGACTGTTTGGGCCAGTGGATAATGCCAATAACGAGAATGTCGTTGCTGAATCCCCTTCTCGTTTCCCTGTCCCCGCCGATAATAAACCCAGCCAAGGCTCCCAAGCCCAAATGTCGGCTATCCCTGCTGTTCAATTAAAGCCTCCATCACGCAGGAACAGTGCCTTCACTGACCCGGCACCGAAGGCATCTTTGCCCATCTTCACCGCTCGAGGCGCATATCGTTACTACCAGGACCCCCGCCACTGGAATGCAGCTTCTACAGCCGCACCAACCGTGTTCGTGGCCCCGATTACTCAAGACGAGGTCGCTAGATTCCCAGCTGCTTCATGGGGACTCGAGAAGGCGCCCCAGCGTAAAGCCACGGGCAATGACATGACCAAAGGAAAGAAAAAAGCGGCCCAACAGGTAGTATCTCTTTGAAACGCGCTTGGTGTTGACTCATCTTGTTACTTATTCAGGTTCAACCTAACCCAACTGGCTACGCTTTTCCGCCACCGCAGGTATGTAAGCTTCCTCCAGAACGCTCTCAGTCGCGTTTACTGATATACTCATTCAGGCTCCATCATCTGCCTCTTACAAATATGTTATTCCTCCACTACCGCCTTGCCTGAGCGAACTCGCACCGTACCAAGCGCTGTACGAGTTCCCGCATGCCTACACGCCGGACATCATGGTGCCTGTACTCATGCAGTGGATCGATATCCATCGTACACCTAGTTTCCCTGAGGAACTGGACCTTGTTTTTGTGGTTTGCTGGAAGGTGCCGGAGGAGAGGGTTCCGGGTGTGCTGGAGTTCATGCAGAGGCCGCCGCTTGAGAGTCTCTGGCAGTCAGAGTGAGCGACCGTTTCTGAGCAGCTCTTCTGGAGGGGCGTGATTGTTTTATATCGTTCTTGATCATCTGTATATACCTGTCATATGTACTTGTACTCGTGTTTATTCTAGGTTTGTTACATCTCTACAATAGTAGCTGTCTACGCTACTTCAATGCATATGTTCGTTATATTGGATTGTCAGGAGTCGGCGCTGGCACACCCTTGCTTTCCTTCCATCATCGTCCCACGAACAACATAGTTGAAGAACTCGCAAATACACGAGTTCCGCAGCGGAAGAACTTCTCTGAGCGCCCGCGCGTCGTTGTACGGACACAGACGTACATCAGGAAGAACAGAACGTCGACTATACGTGGCCCTTTGGATGTATACAATTCTCTACTCAGCGCGTCCGTCACGGCCAGGCCTTGGTAGATTGCAGCTTTTGATACATCACAAGTTCCCGCGGATCTCTTTGAAACATCGTAAGTGTCACAGCTTTCTATATTTCCTCCCTCAGGCCGTTGAGCTGCGTATCAAACCCACAATCAAATGTTGAATAGCATATGCATTACGACCCAGCTGTGCGGCCGAAGAGACCTCTCGAGCCTCTGATGCTATCGACATCGCGCAGATAGGAAGTTCAACGCGGATCGGTTAGTATGATGGCAAAAAGGTGAAACGAGGATGGTATAGGCAGTGGCCGCGTTACGGTTCAGCCATATTGCCTAGAAGTAAAGACACCCAATTCGGTCGTCTGCAATCCCCGGAGACAAGAAAACTGGCAAAAAGCATTCTGCAAGTGTGAACTTCAAGTTGGTATACAGAGGGACAGCCGACTCCACCTTAAACTGGGTAAAGAAACGCGCCATGATTTCTCGAGGGGGGTTAACTTACTGTGGCCAAAAAGTGGTCACATCCTAATTCTTATCCCCTTCCATAGATGCAGGCTCAAACTGCTGAGCTACGCTGCCTCGGAATGTCTGGGACCTAGCTAGACGAACTGAACATCGAATCTCAAAAGGTGAAAAGACGCGCAGGATACGGGCCTAGAAAGCCAGTGGGAGTTGTTCCCTCCAGGCGGTTCAACGAGGATCGTCAACATGCGCTTGTCACGCCGCTCCAATCCCCGAAGACAAGAAAACCGAGACGTATTCTGTCACTTGAACTTGGTTTACATTGACAGCCGACTCCACCCTGGCGCCGTGACGGAGGGACTCGAACCTGTGGCTTGCAGAGGTCAAAAATTTGTGAGCTAACAACACTGGAGGTCACGGTGCAAGCCGCCAGACTAGACACCTACGGAGTGACAGCGTGGGTTAGGGAGGCTTGAAGCCTCGAAAATTTCCAGGCCTTCGTTGTTTCTACAAACTAGGAGGCCGTTCGTGGATGATGAATGTGGGCCTGGGTACACGATAACGAAAAAGGAACTGCTTACGAAGGGTATGGCTGCCTGCGCACGGAGAGAACAGCGTTCTGAATGGTAGATAATTCTGCAAAAGATGTAGTCGATTCATCGCATCACATAGAGACACCAGCGACTAGATTGCCTCGAAGTTCTGCATGAGTTTCAACTGCATGAGGGCTTGAGGTAAAGAAGGAGGAGGACGGAAAAAGTGCCTTGACAATCCGGCATGACGCAGATCGACTACTTATGACGAAAAAACTCCTTAAGGATAGAGGTAACACGGCCTGTCGTAGTACACGCTCAGCCGTTGCCTGGACACCAAGAGACGCAACTCAACTATACCCACTGACCACTTGGATTCTCGCCACATGTAACGGAGCGCCTCCTCGATCATAACCCCATTATTCAAGACGGGTTGGTTGGAAGGTCGTTACTGCATTGTAGGGTCCTGATAAAACAACATAAGAATATAACACAGGCCGAAATGAATGTATCAAGAAACGCCCGAGGATAAAATAATAAATATGAGATATAGATATAGATCAAGCACGTACTGCCTGAGGAATGAATGTACAAGTTCGTTGTCTGTCCGTGATGCGAATAGATAGAAAACCCCCCGCCCTCCTTCATCATGACGGTTGGTAATCAGGAGGTAAATCCACCACCTCTCCGTTGTTGGTTACCCTCAGCCCGCTATCCTGATGTTTCCGGAACTGTGTTGGAGAAGACCCAGAGCCGGACGCTGACGCTGACGCAGATGCAGAAGACATGCTCGACGCTCGACGAACAGCATACGATTGCTCATTCTTCATCGCAACAAGTACGCTCTCATCAGTCGGCGGAGGAGACACTGGCAGCGTCGTTGAATTCCGGGATTGGGCACCAGCGGGCATGAAGTACCCCGAAGCCGGTGTGAAGCCTGCACTCGTTGGAGAAGCCGACATGCTTCCGCTAAAAGACGGAGCACCAGAATACGACGTGCGCACGCTGGCCCTTTTGGAGGAGGAGGTCATCGTCATAGTCCCGGCGGGCGACTCCATGTAGGGATCATACGAGATCACGGTTGCATTTAAACGATCGGAGGATGCGAAGAAGGAATGCCGGGCAGAAAATGGATCGTGTTGCGGACCGGAGAGGTCGAATTCTGTCTCGGACACAGACGAATAACGATGTCTCCTCCGCCAGAACCACAGGAATCCTGCTATTGCAGCTAACAAAACGATACCTCCAACCACGCCACCGACAATTGCCGCTATGGGAGTGGAAGAATCGGACGAGTCATCACTCGTGGCAGCGTACGTCGGCGTGTCGATGTAGAAGTTCTCGATCCCGAACTGCTGCGCGTAGCTAGCCTCCCCGTCCCACTGCACGGTTAACGTGTGCTCTTTATCCGTGCTGAGCTGACCCGACTCAAAAATCGTCTGAGTCCACAGCATGTCGTACGTGCCATCGTTTTTACTGATGGAAAATGTGGAAGCAGTGCCACCATCAATGGAATACTCTGCCACTGATGCATAGGTAGCGTTCTTTATAGGACCGACCATTCGGATAGAAGAACCTATACGCGAGTGAGAAACCGTGGATAGAACGATAGAACAGGCGTGTTTACTCACCATTAAACTTTGCCGAGAGACTCGCGCCCTTCGCCGCAACCATTCTGGCATCACCACTATCCTCCCAACCCCCGCCGTAAGTGATGGCATTGTCGTCCTTCCCAAGCCACATAGTCGTGTGGTTGTACAAGTCATCATCGTACGGCGTATAAACGATGTAATCGAACCAAAACAAGGTGTTAACGTTACTTGGCGTGGTGATGTTAACGGTCAACGCGTGTTCCTGCGTGCCATCGATATTGTCATCCCAACAGAGCTGATTCTGGTTGGTCGATGGTGGGACAGGCTCCTGCTTCTCGATTTTAACACTGTCAATGAAGCACTCCCAGGAGGGTAAAGTTTCGTTGTGGTCCTGGTCCCACGAGCCGAAGACTTGAATGGAAGAACCTGACGACAAGTCAGCGCTTGAAGCTATATCACAAGTGCGCAGACGTACCATTGAAAAGGAACGAAATGCTGGCTCCATCAGCGATAGTTCCATGCTGTGTGTGCTCGTATGTGGGACCGTATACTTTTGAGATATCGTCATGGGCGCCGTTTTCAGTGGTCCAGTTTCCAGAATAGTGTATACGGCTGACGTCGGCGTCGTCGACCGCGATACGACGAGTCGTCATGGCGGGGGGAGGGAAGTGGGCAAAAAGAGTGGAACGAAGTTAAGCGCCTTTTCAAGGCAACCAGAGAAACGAGGATGACCCACCCCCGCTGATCTGGAACAGTCTGTAATACAATATCTTCTTGGTGGCAGTGTTATCCACGATGAAAGTCGTGTCCGAGAAGCCCTAAAACCATGACTGCCGATGTAGAGAACTGAGAACTGTGAAAAGGCTAGTAAACCGAGTGCTGTGATCTGGCTGTTGTACAGTGTGGCGAGTCGCATACCACTCCTTCAATGACAATAGGCTTGAAAATAAGTGTGATTTGACCCTAGCCGGGATGCCGCTCGATGAGCGCTCAAAGTTGGAGTTCGCCGCCCGGAGACATCAATGCATCATCTGTTCGCTCATCATCGATTCATTGAGTATTCGTCAACCTGCAGGAAGCAAGTCAAGTTGGCCTGGAAGGACAGTACGTCGCTGAAATAAATGTGAAACTAGTAAGGTAATTGCCGGGGCCCCCGACGTCCTGTGCAATTTCAAGTCAATGCGCTTGATGAGAATACTTAAGAAACGTACAGTTAATGAGTAGCCCCCGAAGCCAAGATTGATGGTTCGTTACTCATTCCTCAAATCCTCAAAAAAAAATCGGCACATTTTAGCGAAGCCGCCACGCCACAATACAGACCACTTCAGGGAGCGACGATTCCCCCGTACCATCCTGCGCATAGACGCATTGTTTCTCGCATGAAGCTCTAGTATGCGTAATAACTGAGCTCCAAGAGTTCACCATCGCTTTCAAGCGGACATCGGCCGACAAGGCCAAAGCATTAAAGGTTCCTATTTCGGCCGATGGACCACATACGCCGAAAGATAAGACAGGAAGATGCTTTAAAGAGCGTCCATCTGGCCTTCGGCCTGAGTATATCTCGACAGAGATACAGCAAAGGCACATCGACACGACATTCGACATGGCGACAGACTCCGACGCGACGGGCTGGTCTCCCAACCTGTACAATAAACACGCTGCATTCGTGTACTCCAACAAGTTTACGGCTCCAGTTGTTGGTATGCTCGCGCCCCAACCTGGGGAGAAGATCATGGATTTTGGGTGTGGGAGTGGAGAGCTGACGGTGGAGATCGAGAAAATTGTAAAGCAAGCAGAGGGAGGGTTGGTTGTTGGTGTCGATTTCAGCGAGAGCATGGTTCGAAGCAATCCGCGTCGACGAGAATGTATTGACAATGGTTTTATAGATTGCGTCTGCGAAAGGACGAGGGCTTCTGTACACGTTCGTGGCTGATATTCAAGACTTGCCGGAGCTTCCAGGCGCGCCTGACGTGAAGTATGACGCTGTGTTCACGAACGCGACGTTGCACTGGTGCAAACGTGATCCTAGGGGCGTACTCAAGAGTGCTAAGCGCGTCTTGAAGCCAGGTGGACGTTTCGTGGGAGAGATGGGAGGCTTCATGAACTGTATTGGTGGGTCCGTAGGTGAGAAGACTCATGCCGGTTCTGATGTACGAGACAGGAATCCGAGGAACCTTGCATCGTGTCCTAAAATCGCGAGGATATGACCCGAAAAGTTGGACCCGTGGTTCTTCCCCTCTGAAGAGGAGTACAATGAGGTCAGCGTGATTGTAACGCAGACGTGATAGTGGTACTTACGTCGGGTTCTATAGCTCCTCAAGTCTGAATCCTTCGACCCAAGCGAAGTCACGCTAGTGCCCCGTTTCACCCCTCTACCGACAGATGTCAAAGGGTGGCTGATGACGTTCGTGCGGAGCTCTTTCTTGCAGGATATGTCCGATGAGGAGGCAGAGTCAATCATGGATGAAGTGCATGAGATTTGCAAAGTCGATTGTAGGGATAGTCAAGGTAACTGGGCGATGATGTACATGCGACTAAGGTTCAGCGCTGTGTTAAGGATTTAGAACTAGGGCAAAAGGAAGAAATAAATTAAGATGTGTCGTTTCTTGGCCGACCTGGGTTTACGAGAACCAGTTGGCGTGCTGTTTCTCTGCTTCGCGGCAGTATGCTTTGTGATGGGAGCCTTGGAAATTCGTGAAGTCTCACGTTGATTGAGAGATGCGTGCGCCGTGCCAGCAGATGTGGCTGAAGTTTTAAAAGAAAAGCAACCACGTGATGACGTAGCAATCGGTTCGGACCTGCGGCCCGTATCGGAGCTGTTTCTAACCTGCTTCATCAATGTCAACAGTCCATGTCAACGACGAACGACGTTCAAGTTGCTCATCCGTCGTTTTAGCTTCAACCCGAGGCTCCACTGACATGGAATAAAATTACACAGGATCTACAACGCCCACTAATAGGACTTCTCTCGTTGACCTTACCCTTCATTCCTCTATTTGCTCTTTTTTCGCGATGCTCAATGTTCAATTGCAAAGTTGATCGTCAACGATCGGGTCTACTCGTAGTGACTCTCGAGATGACCACAGAGACTGGGACTTGGGTGGTCTATTCACCGCCAACCCGCCTCGCGTGTAGTCAGACCGTAGTTCTCTACACAGAGACAAAACGCGCATTCTCTTTTCTCTCTCGCAGAGGCGGGTTTACGAGACTAGTTCTCGACTGTGAGTACACCGACTAGTGTTTTATTCACCCTTCCTTAACGTCCCCCAGACGGAACCTTCCGCAGCCAGACGAATGCTACGACAGAAAGCACATCTTTCTTTTGAGTGTGCTACGCGGATCCGCCACAAGGCTACGCGTCAGCGTCTGTCCAAACTATCCGTACCGGAGCCTTATCCGATCCTCGTTTCAGCTCGTGATGACATTCTGTGAGTGCCATTTGTTCATGGGACTCATTCTCGTGCATGATTCGGAGTAGACGCTCACATGAATGAATCAATTAACTAGAGTTCGTGTTTGTGGCATAGGACTTCTGTCCCAGCATGGCTTTGATGTCAATTGGTGCATCGACTCGAAAGATATTGAGAGGACTTGCTGCTGATGGCCCGAAGAGGTGCTCAGTACTCCTTCCGGACGAGCCCAGCTGCAGTCATCTACATCGCGTTATTGAACCAGCAGTACTTCCTTTTGCATTTAACCGAGGCGACTGACAATCATCTCTTGATTGCACAAAGTTGTTCGTTCCGCCTTTATCTCTGATGTTTGAATCATGAAACTGATGTTTATAGACGGATGCGTATGCGTTCTAAGTATAGCACCCTTTAGCTTGCTATTTATTGGAAGTTGAGGAATGGATATTGTTCAACAACCTCGCCCACCTTCTCAAGTAAACAATGTCTTCAACTACATCCCAACTTTTCCAGCCTATCCGGGTCGGCGATATACAGCTCCGCCACCGCATCGTACTTCCTGGTCTTACTCGACTCAAGTCGGGCGAGAAGAGTCATGTCCCCAACGTGAAGCTTATGAAGGAGTATTACTCTCAACGAGCAAGCCAATACGGGACGCTTCTCATCTCTGAAGCGACGCTCATCGCTCGCAAAGCGGGGCTTTCACCGCACGCTCCAGGATTCTACACCCAAGAGCAGCTGGACGCGTGGAAAGAGGTAAGCCTTCCTCAAAGCTCTCCACACGTATCATGTTTCTGACTACGCGACCTCCAGATCACAGACGCCGTACACGCCAAACGCAGCTTCCACTTTGGACAGCTTTGGGCCCTCGGGCGCGCAGCAGACATCAAAAGTCTACGTGAGGAGGACCCGTCCGACCCGCTACCGTATGTCTCTGCGTCGGATGTGCAATTGACGGGTAAAGAGGAGGCTCCTCGACCTTTGAGTATACCCGAGATCGAGGAATACATAGCGCTGTTTGCTCAGGCCGCAATCAACGCTACACAGAAAGCTGGCTTTGACGGTAAGCTGCCCCCAGCATTACATCTTATCCAGCTAACACTACAGTGTTTTTAGGTGTTGAAATTCACGGGGCCAACGGATACTTGATTGATCAATTTTTGCAAGATAAAACCAACAGGCGGACCGACAAGTATGGCGGGAGCCCAGAGAACCGATGTAGGTTTGCACTCGAAATCGTCGAAGCCGTAGTCAAGGCGGTCGGCGCTACCAGGACGGGCATCCGCGTCAGTCCTTGGAATGAATTCCTTGGTACGTCGACTAGTAACTTCGCTTTCTGTCTGCCCTGAGCTTATCTTGCTTTCAGAGATGCGCATGGACGACCCAAAGCCGACGTACACCTACCTCGTCACTCAAATAAAAGAGCGCTTCCCCAACCTTGCCTACATCCACGTCGTCGAGCCCCGCGTTAGCGGCGTGTTCACCCGCGAAACGTTCCCCAAGGAGTGGTCGAACGATTTCATTCGCGAAATATGGTCTCCGCGACCGCTGATCACAGCTGGAGGCTACGAGAGGGAAACTGCGATCGAAGCTGCTGATAAGACACCTGGAAATCTGATCGCGTTTGGACGACACTTCATTGCCAACGTGAGTACTCTCTACTGCTCAGGTTATATTCAATGACTTACAACCCATGACTGTAGCCCGACCTTCCATATCGCTTGAAGAAGAATCTCCCGTTGAATGCATACAATCGGGCCACCTTTTTCAGTCCCGGAGATGTCAGCGAGGGATATATAGACTACCCGTTCGCCACGAATGTTTAGATGGAGTTCTGTTCGACTCTCTACGCCGTAAATTAGAAGTGTTGTTCTCCTGAGTTCCGTGGCGGTGACAATAAAACCTTCCGTGAGCGCTCGTCGCATCCGATGTGCAATGTGCATTCAAGTTCATATCTCAGAAGGGCATACAATGCCGATAGGCCTTATATGGTAAAAAATTGAGATTGAAATTCAACAATGAGTAGGTGCCATCACGTGATCGTGCGTTTTGGTGACAATGAGACTTGAAATGGGCTTGCTTTTAACTTCCACGTCTGATAACGGGTCTCTTCAGCTGCTATCTCAACCTATCCCATAATGCCCAAGGCGCCTACCATAAAGGAAACTACCAGGAGGCAATCCAAGCGGCAACCGACGATTGGCCTTAAGAACAAGTCATCGGTTGAACCCAAGAAACGACGCGTTAGGAGGAAGCTGTCGGGTGATGATGAACCATCGGATGCATCTGAACCAGTGGCGCTTTCCTGGCGCCCACCTCTGCCTCCCGACGCGAACACGAAGGGTCTGCCTACCTTTCCGATGGAACTTCACCTAGAGATTCTATCTTACCTACCCTCTGTGCCCATCCCATGCATGCAATCAGGGATACTCCCTGAGGAGTATCGTATCAAGTTTGATGTTATGTTCGCTTTATCGCGGACGTGCCGGGCTCTCTACCACCTTCTCACGAATTACGGCCGACAGGCTCATACCTTCCAACGTCTCTGATCATGATGGCTATTCTTCTCCCGTTCTGAATCTTGTGTGCAATACTCAGAACTGATGACCGACAATTGCTGCTGGGACTACGCTGATCATCGTGCTCGTGGGTTATCCTATCTATTCCGCTGTCGTCTAGGGCTTGGTTTATAATAGATCTGAGAATTGAAAACGGTTTACAACTTTTTTCTCGAGATACAGGTGTTTCTAACGCGGTTTTTAACTCGCGGCCGAGATGCCCGAGAGGGTCCACGTGACACAAAAATTTTGCTTCTCGAGTGGCCATAAACTCCTCTTGTGCCATTATTTTCACCTCCAGTAAGCATATACTCCGGCATCAAGTCCCGATGGTCTCTGAATGGCAAGGTGTTGTGCATATGAGGGCTGTTCATGCAACGGCGGGTGGGTTGCGGATTGCCGGGATTGCCGGGAACCCTCAAGAACTCGGTAAATCTGACCAAAGTGCTCCGGGATGTTCTGACTGCACTGAGGATATCAGGTACTGTACAATTTCGTTCAATTCGTCGCACCTTGTGACGTGTGACCGGTGCGACGAAATTTTGAATTCGTCGCGGCGCCAAAGGTGCCGTGACCCGGGAAAAAAATTCGTCATTTTCGTCGATTTTGGGCCGCTTTTGGTGCTTTTTTGGGTCAGTTTCGGCTGGTAAATTCGTCGGATGGCTTTGGGACGCGTGACCTGTGTGACATTTCGTCGGATTTGGGTCCTCTGTGACCTGTGACCAACGAATTGATTGAAATTGTACAGTATACTAGAAAAATCTCCAACCAGACTTATGTTCAGCCTTCCGCAAGGCGCCATTGCGACGTGTCGGGGCTTGTGTCGGGGGCGGGAACATCAGTGTTGTCATTAAAGGCCTTTTAAAGGGATCTTTTTGTATTAAAGATATATAAAGGCTTTGCATGTATTAAAGCCTTTATAAAGGCCAGTCATTAAAGCCCTTAACTACTTCTTAAAATCATTATCTGAGCCCTCAAATTAATGATTATTAAATAGCCTGTGACTTGATACAGTATCAACTTACAACAAACAGCTTCATAATCAGGAATAGAGATAAATTTTATTTAATTTAGATGCATCTGTTGCTAGGCAGGTTCAAAAATTTCTTTTCTGAGTAAGGTAACCCTGAAAATGTTAGCCATAATGTGAAATGCAGTATGTATAGCTTTGCCTCCAAAGGTGCTATGATCTGATGTATGAATTAACAGTCGAACTACTGCAGTACTAAAATATTAAAGTCTTTATAAGGCCTTTAATCAAAATTTTGCATAATTAAAGCTCTTTATTAAACCCTAATTAAAGGCCTTTAATTATTAAAGCCTTTACCTTTAATGACAACACTGGGGAACATCACGTGTGCTGAGGTAATTGAAAACATTAAAAACTGGGGGGGTCCAGCTGTTGGTTGGTTTATATCATTTAAAACAGCCTGTTTTAAACGTTGTTTACAAACATCCCCTTACTAACCAAGCCCTACTGTCGTCCGAGTCGGTATGCGATTATGAAGATACAACTACTGTACCGTTTCGACCGTTAATTCGGATATCGGATCACGGACCCTTGCGAAGCGAAGCTATATATATAGCATATCACGTCACGGTCGAAATTTTAAGGCACACATCGCCCAAAATGGAAATTTTCGGGCCCGCCTCATGGCGGGACGTCCAAATTGGGTAATTCCCGTGTCCGTGCCTGGCAACGAAGCTGTTCGCTGTAGGTTCGCGGCATATCGTGTCACAGACCGCGAACCTACGGTCGAAACACTACAGTATTCTGAAGGTACCTACGCGTCGAGTCCGTCCAGCGCGGAAATCATTGCACGAACGACTTTGATAGAAGTGGCGGCGTATCCTTAGCTGCGTCTGAGATGACTTTGATTATGCTTTGCAAACGCCTTGTCCTACCATGCACACACTGATCTGGTGTTTTCTCTTCACGGTCTACTGCCTTGCTGAGTAGTATATGGTGGTGGCCAGCTTGTCCTCGGGGTACCGTTTGTACCGAAAGTAAGGGTTCTCACGCAGCACCGCGACACTTCAAGAATATGTGGAAAACAACTTTCAAACAACTAAGTAAGTACAACCCAATTTCTCTTATAACGCCGAATATTGAAAAACAGAGGGGGAAAAAACTGGAAGCTTCAAAAAATCAACTATGGCTGGGTGATGTTAGCATTACTGTACACTTTAATTCAATTCGTCGGTCACGGGTCACAGAGGATCCGAAATCGACGAAAAGTCACAAGAGTCACAGCGAAAATTGAGAAAAAGTCCCCGGCGGGGCCCCCGCCGGTAGTGAGTAGCGCGGGTGTCCCGAGGGTATTTCGTTTGGGACCCCTACCCGTACCCTCCACTTACCCGGTCCCGCAGTGCGGGTGCGGGTTACCCGCCATAAAGGCCTCGGGTTGGGCTCAGAACGACGCACCAGTACAACACATCCCACTATTCGCTCTTCGTGCCCGCCGCCGACCCCCCGAGCAATGGCGCGGGGGACAACGACGTGCACGATACGCATTGGGAGGGCCCCGGCTACTTGCAAGAGCAAGAACCGCGGCTCAACCAAGTGCATCAAGGTAGGGGTGGTGGTGAGGATATCGCGGTGGTGAGGCGATGGCGCGCACGAGGAGACGGTGGACCGGAGGCAGGTGATGACAGGCTGCATAATGGAAGTGAGAAAAGAAAAGAAAAGTTGGAGGAAATACGCACATTTGAGGCTGGACGCGTCCACGACGCCTTCCAGCCCGTAATCCTACTTGTTACTGCGTAAATCAAGCAGATATTGGGCGCATTTAGCGCCGTCCACACTATCAAGTCATTGTTGAATTGGCGCCGTTGTAGAAACGAGCGCACACGTCCAGCCGCGCCTAAGGACCGGAGGCAGGAGCCAGTCCGGCTGCTCCCGGCCCACACGCGCCCTCCAACAGCGTTGCAGCCTCGTCCTGAGGGCTTACGCGTCCCAGATCCTCATAGAAATGGTGTCGTCGCGAAGACGAACACCAGAATGCACCCCGGAACGTATCCGAGGGCGCAGAGGTCGGCACAGAGCCAAACCGTACAAAAAAAAAGAGAAGCAGAATAAAGAAAATAACTCAGACAAGCCCCAGAGAAAGTTCCGGGGCCGACGAGCACGACACGAAGGTCGTGCTGTGGTAGTAAGAGGGAAAGAACAGAGATCGGAGGAGATCGATCGTTATCCGGCAACTGCCGGGACGGTCGGCGATCTCGGCGATCTCAAAAATTCTTGGGCAACGTCGTTTTTGGGCGACGATGGGCTCGTTTCAGCTCGAATAAAATATAATAATTTACATAAAATCATATACTATTGATTATCTTATGCCGTGTGGTCCAACTGGACCACGGCACGGGTAACAAAGGGTGATGCGGGTCACCGCGGGTGCTCAGACCGAGACCCCTACCCGGACCCTGACCTACCCGCATCCGTGACCCGGACCGGGTCGCCTGACCCGGGCTATTCACTACCCGCCGGCCTCCCGCCGCAGCTCCGCTGCGGCGGCAATTACCATATATGGTAATTCGACGAAACCATAATTTCGTCGGACCGGTCACAGGTCACATGGCCCGACGAATTGAATGAAAGTCTACAGTATATCATGCTTTGTTCTGGAGAAATATATCACCTTCAATGTCGCTGAGCATAACTTCCGTTCAAGTGGAACGGCAGTTGAAAGACGTCGCGGTGTCCTGGAACCCGACGGTCCTCAAGTCGTTGATGGTTCCAACGACAAGCTGAGTTCTTCCCGAGCATCCCGCGTCTCTGAGCGTAGAAGTCAACGACCATTCATTATATGCATGCTGGTAGCACAAATTGCTTACTCGAACAGGGTACACGCGATGCCCGCAGGAGTCGAGGCGCTCGAGACGGAGTCTTGTTGTCCGGCAGCACTTAGGCTACCGCATCCGGAGGGCAAGACGTCCGAGACCCAGACGACGCAGAACCCCCCGAAGTTGATATCGGTGCACGTCCTGAAGATGGTGATGGCATCGGGACCGGGCTCGATGCCGGAGTTCGAAGCGATGGGAGAGATGCTCTCCACACTAGGGCTTGGTTAGTAAGGAGATGTTTGCAAACAACGTTTAAAACAGCCTGTTTTAAACGATATAAACTGACCAACTGCTGGACCCCCCTGTTTTTAATGTTTTCAATTATGTCAGCACACGTGATGTTCCTGCCTCCCGACGCGTCGCAATCGCGCCTTGCGGAAGGCTGAACATAAGTCTGGTTGGAGATTTTTCTAGTATACCCGATATCCTCAGTTCAGTAAGAACATCCCGGAGCACTTTGGTCAGATTTACCGAGTACTTGAGGGTTCCCAGCAATCCCAGCAATCCGCAACTCACCCGCCATTGCATGAACAGCTCTCATATGCACAACACATTGCCATTCAGACTCTATTTACACTTGATACTGGAGTATATGCTTACTGGAGGTGAAAATAATGGCACAAGAGGAGTTTATGGCCACTCGAGAAGCGAAATTTTTGTGTCACGTGGACCGCTTCGGGCATCTCGGCCGCGAGTTAAAAACCGCGTTAGAAACACCTGTATTTTGAGAAAAAAGTTGTAAACCGTTTTCAATCCTTGAATCTATTATACTGTACGGTTTCGACCGTAGGTTCGCGGCCTGTGACGTGTTATGCTACGAACTTATATGGAACAAGTTCGTAACCAGGCACAAGGGTCTAAATTACTATATTTGGACGTCCCGCCGTAGGCGGGAGCGAAATTTTTGCCGTTTTGGGCGATGTGACCCTGAATTTGAGGTCCGTGATGTGTTATGTTTTAAGCTAAGTTCAGTTCCCAGGCCCGCGTGACGCGTTATGCGAACTTGCGGTCGAAACCGTACAGTAAACCAAGCCCTACTCCGCACGGTTTACGACGGACATCGCCAAGGCGGTGGTCGTGAGCAGAGCGAAGAATGTGGCGGTGAGCTTGAACATGTTGTTTATGCGAAAGAGGCTGGTGGACTGCAGTCTGAGGATTCTGGCTTGTTCAGTTGGCTTATATAGAGAAAATTGGGACTTTCCTCAAATGGTGTCATGTCTGTAAAACCCTTTTGCACCCTCCTTTTGTCGAGCTTGCATTCTCTGGACCTACTAGATGCAGAGACTCTCGGTGCGTAACCCTGGCAAAGGCTGGCATCCCGCACCGGGTTGAGGATTTTTCGAGTACTTATATACAACTATCGTAAGATTAGTTATAGCTAGTCTAGTGTTTAAGGTGGGGTATGTACCGTGATTGAAGTTATTTTGGTCAACTACGTAAGCTCACTCAGACGGCCGAAAAGTAATAGAGCGACGCCAGAGCAAGGCTCAAGCAGCGCGCACACATCGATAGAGCAGGAAGAAAAAATTGTATTGTCCAGATAATGTCGGTAGAAAGAAAACTAGAGCTATGTCCCATCCCTCGCAGCCCAACCATTTACCTGCCATCATCTATGGCGTCTCCAAACGTAGACGTGACGCGCTGGCGGCGCGACGATGGCGCGTATGGGGCCTGGGCACAGTTGCATGAGTACTCCGTTATGGATACGGAATAGAAAGCAGTGGTAACAGCAGGAGTAGGAGGCGCTAGGTGATTCTGGAGGAGATCAACAGGAGTAGATTCCGTGGGCTCGAAAAAGGACGTCCCTTCGCGGTGATGGCCACCGGTAAGAATTTCCGCGCCCAAAGCAACGGAGCAAGCAGAGTGGCAGAGAGAGAGAGAGACGCACGATGGAATAGTATGGAGTCATCTAGTATCATACGTGATGTCCCATTCACAACCACGACCCAATCCCGCCTACAGTCAAGCCATCCAACGCGCATCTGCGAATGCTACTAGTACTCTCAGCGTCGTCGCTCGGGAAATTGTTGCACCGCTATATCGCGTCATTGGTCCTAGTCCAGTTGCCAGGACATCTTCCATGCTCGTATATGGTCCTGCCGGGACGTCGTGTCCACCGACGCACTTCTGCGGGCACTGCGCTCGTCGTCCATGGCAGTAAAAGAGTGGTACTTTTCGGACTGCTGCCGATTCGTCATCGTGCGCCGAGTCCTGCGCGGTCCTGCGGAGCCGTATGCGAGCATCTTCATAGTGCAGTAACCGTGGCTGTAGCTCCAGGGCAGCGCTGGTGATGAGTTTGTGCAGCGGTGTCAGCTCGCTGAAGAGTATGGCGACGCGCAAGGGAAATGGTGGAGGACGCGGCACCGGGTAACTTATGTAATAAACCCAATAACGGTACAGACCCCACCTTAATCGACAGACTCTATACACATCGATCGCACCTCACACTACCGAAATCGATCGTGTATAGAACGTCTGTTTAAAGAGACTAAGTTATAGCTGTAATAACTAAATTTGGGCGAATAACTGAAATCAGCGAGACAGCCCTCCATGGCACTGCCACCGATGTGTGCGCGTATTTCCAGAACTGCCGCCGCCTCTGTAGATTGGGTGATCAAATGTAACATACTCAGTCCCCTTGTCCACGGAGCCTTCGTGGTGAATGTGGACACTTCAGTCACATCCATTCCCTTGCCTTGCACTCCTCGGGGTCCTGAAACCGCCTCCCCAACAAGTCTTAGACAAAACCTTCGCACACAGCAGTCAACTCTACATCAAAGAGGCGGGTTGATGCGCCACGCTAGAGCGCACTCCGGCGGCCATGGTCCCCAAGCAGGAGCGGCACGGCACTCCCCATTTCAGTTATTGAACCTGCATTTTGCCAACTCCAGTTATTGATGAGCGTATTTCGTCGAGTTGAACACTAATTTAAGTTATTAGGACCAATTTTAGTTATTCTACAATAACTAATCTTACGAGAGTTGTCGTGCCTCGGATTTTTCCATTCAAAATGTTCCTGTCCTTGATCATCTTTTAAGATATCACTTCCATTTCGTTTTCATCCTCCAAGTTCCTTCCGACGTGTTCGCATAATGGTACCACGTTCAAGCGTCTGCGGCTTATGGTATGCCGCGAGTACGAAGACCACCCAGCTTTACTATGCAAACGACCTTCGTAAAAAAATAGTTAACGCCACTTGAACCGACACGTACATGGATATTGCGAGCTAAGATTAATACCACCCATAGGCCACTTTAGTTCGCGCGCAATCACCCTAGTTCTCCAAAAGATGCGTCTCACGACCTCCGTTTCTAATCCAAACTGGAAATCCGAATCAGCACATTCTAACACCCGCTCGATAAAATGCACGTGTTGGATCAAACCGATGAGCATATTACGACTCCACCCATCGCTGCCCACGAGCTTGAGCGTGTCCGTTGTGCATCTACTCTTGACGCGATCTTCCACCTAGAACGCCCGGACCGTTTCATCCACGGTTTGCGCGCGACAAGTTGGCCATCTCGGCGGCTCCATACGCCTCCTTAGTTGATGATGGATGTGCTGGGTCGGAATTAAGACGCCAGTAGCCCCCTGCGGCCGCAAGACCGCTGATAGCACTAAACATGAGTTAAGTTGGGGTGGAATAACCGTACTTCCAGAGTCCAGACTTGAAATCGGTGCTATCGATTCACTATAACGAACTGGATCAAGCATTGGTTTCTGATTCTCAGAGACGCGAGATCACTGATAACAGTCGGCACGGGCGGGCGTCCCTAATAGTAAATGTCGAGGAACGGATGAATGCCTAGCGCGATACTGTTGACCATAGAAGATGTGGACACCGGACATCGAGACTTTACCGCGGATCAACTGTCGTTCACCTTGGTCTGAACCCATGAAGTCTGATGATTGATATTACTAACGTCCTCGTGTTCCTCAGAACGGATACAGAGAGTTGGGTTTACACACAAGTCTCCGGTACCAGATCACGCGGTCGTGATTATCAGTTAAGCCTCTTGTGGTGGGAGACGTCGAACTCCGATTTGATTCCATGCATGTTCGTCCGCGAGCATTCGTCTAGCGCAAGACGAGACGGCCCCCGGAAAGGCAAGTAGCAGATGACCAAGGAAATGGCACTACGACCTTTGTTAGCGAGACTTGAGGGCCGAGAAGAACGGGACACTTTACAGTCTCGGTAGACTATCTGGGAGATTGGTCTCATGTGCAGACGAACTTGAAATGAAAGACCGACTTCCATTGTTCCGCATGAAGGCATCGTGGCCATGCCATCTCTCCTACGGTCCAGGGAAGCTTCCTCAAGAAGCCGATGCGCTCGGCGGACAACTGCTGAATATCGACGAAAGACTTGAATAGAGTCTAGCAGCCCCGAAAAAGGGATATATCGAGCGAAGGTTAGTAAGGTGATCAACGCAGACATTTGTGGCTGGGGAACATCTCTCTGTTATTACCACATAGCGGAGAAAGAATAGAACGGGAAGGCCTGTTCAACGGTGAGAACAAGGAGAAAAAAAGCTCAGCGACATCTTGAAGAATATCGTGCCTACAAACGGCGAGAGATACGTTACCGACTCTTTAGGGCGGAAGGTGCCATTAATTCTCTTTGATTATATTCTGCGAGACTTGAGTCCTCGCTCCGCGTCCACGTCAATGAGAGATCGTCGAGCTGAAAACAAGACCACCAACGTCTGGTAAGGGAGCACGGCGCTAAGCTGCGTGAGGCCAGGAGCGATTGAAAGAGAAATAGTCGTGTGCTGTCCGAGTTGTCCACAAGTCAGCAGGAGGCCGGAGTGAGAAAGGAGTGGGTACCAAACCCATTTCCGCGTCGGTGACGATGCATCCTGATTTAAAGATTACGGTCGCTCGAAGGTCGTCGATTCGTTGACATGGCAGTGGACGTGGACGTGGAAAGAGTTGAGGGTGCCACGTGCTTGAATCCGGCGTTCCTGGCCTGTGCTCCGACTTGGTCCCGACAATCAACTGAGACGACTTCTGCACCTGCTCTACAAGTGCTCAACTATGCTGGGAACGTTCATACACCTAACTTCTTTCAGCCGGACATTGGGACTGGTACGAGACATACCCATTCTGGACTCAGAACTTGGTACTGTCAACGTCCCCCGACTTTAACACCCAATGTCATCCTCCGCGACTTACAAGGGCAGCTGCCATTGCGGCAAGATCAGCTTCTCTGCGAACATCTCGCCCCCTCTTGAGAGCGGGCACGACGTTATCAGCTGCAACTGCTCCATCTGCGCACGCAACAGCTACCTCTTCGTCTATCTCAAGGATGATGCCATCAAGTTCTGCTTTTCTTGGTTTACTCACGATGGATCTTCATTTCAGTCTTACACCTTTGGCCAAGGCCGACTCGTACATGACTTTTGCCCCAAGTGTGGCACGAGTATTTTCGGGACATCTATGCTGCCCGGGGCCTTCGAGTGCATGAAAGGGATCAACGTGAGCTGGGTCGTCAGTTCACCAATGAACCGGGGTTTACTGAAGCTTTGGTGTAACAGGTTCGGACTTTTGACGATGTCGACCTCAATTCCTTGACACTGAAGAAAGTTGATGGAAAAGGGCTTTGATTCTCATGTGGCCTACGAAACTTACGCTCAGTAGAAGTGCACATCCACCGACTGTCCTCTGTCTGTAATCATCATGATCTTTCAAACCGGTACACCACGGCTGTATAGAGAAGCTCTGAAACGCAACGACAGCACGAGGAAGAGGTGGAGAATGATGCTTAGCCTTTCTTCCTTCAGGCCCAGGTGTTTGCGCATCAGGCCTGACTCGGAGTGATTTGCGGATGTTGGTCGTGAGCTTCACGTTCGTATTGGCACTGTTGGTCCTGCAGGTCGGAAAGTGCATCAGAAGTTGCGCTGTAGTCGATGCAGAGAGACCGGGGTCGTTTCCTTTGGAGAGCATCGCAGGTTATGGTGAATAAAGGGTCGCAGCCGCGAAGATCTGGTTTAGGTCCTGTCGAGATGCACAGCCACCTTCTGTCCTCTGTCTGTAACCATCATGATCTTTAAAACCATCGGCAACATGTTCACCAAGCGGACCCAGCCACAGCCCCGGCTACATACTACGACCGGCTCATTCGAGCGTGTACCCCAAGAGCTAGTCGACCTTATCATTTCCTATCTGGTCTACGACAAGGCCGCTCTTCTATCGTGCGCACTCGTCCACACCACTTGGACCCACACCAGTCGGCATTACCTTCCATCTCTCACGCTCGTCGTATCCTGCCCGGCCAATGCTAGTGAGCTCGCCAAGCTCCTTTGCTCACCGCGGGATACACTCCCCCATTCCATCGCAGGTATCGAACTTATCGGCTGGCCGTATACGTCCGTCTTCTTTGACGACTCGTACGATACGGGTGATGTCATTGTCATCCCTGGCACACCAAAACCTTACAGAAAGCTGATCCGAGCTCTGAAACACAACGACAACACGAAGACGAGGTGGAGAATGATGCTCTGGCTTGCGTCCTATAGGCCCGGCTGTATCGCCTGACTAGGAGTGATTTACGCGTCGTACATGTTGGTTGTGAGCTTCATGTACGTCTCACTGCGTCGGTCGGACTTCTCCTCTAGACTTCATGTATTGAGGTTGGCACGATTGTCATCGTTTGTGGCGGCAGCCGCCAAAAAACTTCACGCGCTCGGGGTGAGGGGGGAATGACGCGTTCCCGGTTGCTGGGGGACGCCAGTATTGTGAAGATGCCGCTACAGAATGCACTGAGTTCTAAGCGTGCACGCGGAGCGGGTGCCAAGCCAGTCCAAAACACGTCGAAAATGGCGGCTCTGGGTCCAGGGTATCCAGCCTTCCCTTGTGATGAGAGTTCAAATGAACTTTCGTCAGGAGTCATGGCAAGTCTGAGTACGGGGAGGGTAGCAAAATTGTTAATGTCTTTCAGGGTTAATATCCATTCTCGTTTTAGGACCGGCCGTTCAGTGCTGCCAGTGGTCATTGTCCGAGTCGCAGGCCCCAAAATAACTTGCGCCCGAATCTTGTCTACCGGTAGATATGCTGGACTCGAGAAAGGCGAGCTTGGAGCTCCTCTTCCCACGTTCTTCCGAGTCGAAACCCCCATTAGAGTTGGCCACTGTTCACTGCAAAGCCGGATGAAGCGCAAAGGCTTAGGTAGCAGAAAAAATGTACTTGCGAATCACAACTATGGAGCAAATAGCCAGTCGGCCATATGAGCTCGGGAGACATTGGGCTGTCTGTACCTAAGACACTGAGGACCGCTGGAAGACTCAGAGACGTGCATGGTTCTAGCTCGCATACCCAATCCATCCATTGAGAGGGGATCGCTAGGAGGAGGTGCGGGTGAATCGGTGAAAGCTGTGTGGAGACACACCACAAGATAACGGGGAGAAGACAAGTTCGGACTTGTACCCTTCAAATGTACATCGCCTCAGAATGCGATTTGAATGTCGCCCTTTGAGTCAGGAACGGGCATCCACTGTCCCTTGAACGTTTGAACAGTAAACAATGACTTGAGGCCCAGGCTCGCACGAACTAAAAATTCCTCTCCCCGGCATCATGCATCAGTATAACCGTTAAGCTAGACTGGCTACTATTGCACAAACTTTCACTGGCAACGATCTCCATCCCACCTTCCAGCTCTCTCTACCAATGCATCATCGTGCCCGGTTGTCAGTTGTCGAGCGCGGCAACGTACTCCCTCCCCCGTCTTCCAGTCCGCTTCTGAATACTGTGACCTCCCGCGGCACGGCCCATCGTAAATGTAGCATCAGCGAAACGAAAAGCGTAAGCAGAATTCCGCCCATATACTATTACTCGCCTTGAGTACTGAATCCTATCAGCACCTGTGCTCTAACGGCACAGGTAGCAATTGCCGATGCCTAGCTGGCCCTCTAGTTTTTTTTTGCCTTGCCGGGAATCGTCTCCCAACATCATTGGTGTCCTCCCAGTACCAGGTATTGCTCTAATGGAACTTGAAATCAATGAGGAGCACTCAGTACTCTGAGAATGATGATCCCCGTGCAGCAACGCAGAATCAGGAAAAAATCAAAGCACCAGCAACAAAAGCAGCAGCCCGTCCAGAGGCGACGTCAAACCTGCTCATTCATTCAAGTCGAGAGGACAAAGCATCGCGGAAAAAATCACGGAGCAAAGAAAACACCTCTGGGTGTGTACAAGGGAAGAGCCAAAAATGCATCGGCCTACTCGCGATATGATGGTACAGCAAGTAACCGCTGAGTTACTCGTGCCAGTAGCAAACTTGAAAAAGAAGGCTTTGAAGCGACGAGCTCGATTAGACAAAGACGCAGGGAGCGCGCAAAGCCCGGATCAGTTTATATGTTGAAGAACTGACGGAGACGCCGGAGAGAAGATTAATAGCGAGCGCAAGGAAACTCTTACATTGTTACAATGCACGAGTCGGACCGTTATTCGCTGTCAAGGGTTTCTGAATATCCGCGGGCAATGAAGAAGGCAGTCGCGCCTCCAGGCTGAGTCCTCGGCGAGTCGGTTGGGATTAGGTATCACGACCACAGACGTTAAACCCAAAAAGAGGAAACAATATTCACCTATCAATAGGTAACCGCTTCACCAGTCACCCTTCGCCAAGTAGGAATCAAGTGTAGCGCAAGAGCAAGTCTGGGCGTTCTGTGCCGTGCACAAGCAGACGCGACATCGTTGAAGACGGGGCGGTCAGAAGAGCTGATAGCCGCTGACTGCGAGACACATAGAAAGCCTCGCCGCCTCCTCCTCTCTCGTGCGCGAAGTCCATATTGCGCAGTAGAACTGAAGCTGGCTCTTCTTCCAATACGCGCAATTCCTTCACCATACAAGGCAGACGGGAGGCTGTGAATGAAGAAACCCGGGGGCGAAGACTGGGCGTGAGGAAGCGCGTACGGGAACATATGAATGTCTAATGCATGACGAGGAGCTCCAACGGCGTTCGAGGACAGAAGGCCCCCCCGCGTTGACTCAATGACAGTCGTCCTTTCCACTCCGATTCTGTTTGCAAGGATTATCTGTCCTCGCAGAGAGCCAGCAGAAGCCTAAAAATGCATTTTTCGGAAGATCCATGGCAGTAGGTAACCGCTACACCACCTCTGCCGCCAGCCACTCGATCGTTTGAGTACGTGCACTGAGTTGTCCGTTGACAGACGTGTACTTCGTCCTCGGTGTATCATCGTCTGCCTTATACGCGGCGTGAAGGACGAACGCGCCCGGGTGATGTTCATTAGGAGTGCGGTCTGGATGTCCA
Organism: Hymenopellis radicata; assembly: GCA_015501595.1. Lineage (NCBI taxonomy): Eukaryota > Fungi > Basidiomycota > Agaricomycetes > Agaricales > Physalacriaceae > Hymenopellis > Hymenopellis radicata. The sequence goes on along the minus strand of JADNRX010000244.1, from coordinate 46,174 downwards.
AACATGAACAAATTCACGTCTCGCAGCCTCTTCATTTCTCCTTCGTTCAATTCTTCCTGGAAATTCGTACAGGCGTGTGTTATGCGTACTCAATCATAACACGCCCCATCCTCTCTACTGCCATGCCTCCCGTTCAAAGCCGGCTTTCACGCTTCATGGCATCTCACCACTGCAATGCGCGCATTCCACGCGAAGACAACACGCTCTCTTCGCCACAGAAGCTGGAAGCTTGTCAGCTGAGTTGCGGTAAGTAAGAAATTTAGATACCTCGACGCTAACGTCATAATATGCGTCGGCGTGTGCGTCACATATAAGTTGATGTTTTCGAAGCGGCTTTCCGCAGGAATGATCTCCCACGCTTTCGTTCAGGTCGCAAACGACTCCCAACTTGTTCTTCTCCTTCTCAGCTTCCTAACACATATAACTATTGCAAGGCTTGATTCATGGCTGCATAGTCGCTCTCGCTGGTGCGCGCATTCCGTAGGCATCCCACAGTTATCTTTTGAATCATACTTAGCAGCGCCCGTGGTCTAACGGCACAGGTAGCAAATTGCGACTGCCAACTCGAGTTTTTTTTACCCTTGCTAGGAATAGTCTCTTTAAACTCCAACCGGAAGAAGAACCCGGCGCCACTCTGCAGCACGAGACGACGAGATTGCAACGCGGATTGATTTCGGGTCCAGGACAAGCAAAAAGAACAACTGTAAGCCTAACAGCCATGTCCAGTTTAACCGTTATGTCAAACTGGCTCGCCACATAGTACGGACAGAAGACTCGGAATCGCGAGTTCAAAGAAAGTTGTTCATAAGTAAGTGAGCTACCCGTCCCTAGTACGTTTCTGCTGAGGAGTCACCAAAAATTTCATGGAGTCTTAGCAGAGGCATGTAGCGAGGTAGCCAGTTAGCCACAGCGCTGCAGGTAGCTGGAATAGTAAGTATTCAAGTAGAGTTCCGTATCCCGGAATCCTTTTTCCGCAGACCTCGAAACACGAGCGCGATAGAAGCACACGCTGGGGAAGGGAGCGGATACAAGTAGGCGTCAATTCCAAGTCGCAAGTTTCATTTGACCTCTGCGCAGGGGATATGGTAAATAAAGGGGAAAATGCTGCGCAAAGCTGGTGGGTGAGGTTAGGGGAACGAACACACCTAGCGGGACGTCCAGACGCTCTTCTCCGCCTTGCTCCTTGTTCTTACGGCTCCTTCGACATCATACCTTCCAACTCTCTCTCATCGGGCCCGGTTGTCGAGCAACGTAATCCCTCGTCGCTTCCTCCACGTTCTGAACGGTGCGACCTGCCTCGGCCCATCGTAAAATGTCGTTCATCTGGGGCCGTCAGTACAGTTTTCTTTTTGCCTTGCCAGGAATCGTGGCCTGAAAACAAACGGCGCGTCCGGAACTTCAAGTGCTTCAAGGCATTTGCTCTAACGAGGAGCACTCAGTATTACGCGCACAGTTGACTGTGGGTCAGGAAAAAAAACTTGGGCTAGCCGCTACGAACACAAACACACGTTCAACCGCTACGTCAAACCTGCTCATTCGGTATGCAAGAATCGCAGCAACAAATCACCAGTGAGCAAAGAGAACACCTCTGAGTGTGTACAAGGGGAAGAGCTAAAAATGCAGGTTGTGAGAACACATTTACAGCAAGTAACCGCTGAGTTACTCGTGCCAGCAGCAAACTAGGCTTGAGAAAGAAGACTTTGGAGCGACAACTCCGGGGAGACAGCCTGAACGCCATCAATAAGTTTACAGTGGAAGTACTTGCGGGGTGGGAAATACCTAGACGCTGTTCGGATAGATTGAGCGAGAGCATGACACAGCGAGAAAGAGTTGTTAATGGTTGGCAACTAATTGCTGTCGATGGTTTCTGAATATCCGCGCCGAGAGGCAGTCGCGCCTCCTCTTCCTCGGTAAGCCGGTCAGGATTGTACTGGACAGGTACCACGGCCACAACAGTCAAAGCCAAAAGGCGGTGTGTATGTCTCCTCCTCAAAAGGTGGCGACGTCGGGCGGTCAGAAGAGGCGCGCGTAAGCCTCCTCCTCACATCTTCCCACCCAAATGCATCCCTCTCTCACGCGCTAGTACGTCCCCGTGTCTTCCATGTGAAATGGCCGCCACCACCTCTGCGTGATGGAAGCCGCTCGACTAGCTCGCATCATCGGGGCCCAGCGTGTGTGTGAGGACAGGAAACGGTGTGTCGTCTGAATATGGTGTCCTCCTTCAGGCAGCCGCGCGGCTCATCGTAAAGTTTTTGCGACGTGAGAAGAAAAGAGAGTACGGAATCGCGGTCCGATGTACCGCTCATGCTCTAGTGGCACAGTACAGCGTTGCAGCAGAGGACTCCAGGCGACGAGAAGAAGATGCGAGCGGAGAGAGCCACCTCGTCGTGCGTAGAAGAGGTGGGTTGAATCGGCACCAAGCAAAAAAAAACATGACAAACGAGTATACATGCCTATTAACCGTTAGGTCAAGTCGGCCGCGTTTCGAGGTCTGAATTTACGCAATTGATGAGTTAGGCTTTAACAGGGGGATAATATTCCTCATACCTCAGCGCCATCCTTTTCTTCCAAACGATAATGTCAACCCGGTTCTAGGCGAGGCCACAGGAAGCCGAAACTTAAAAAATGGAATCGTCTCGGAACAAGCGTATGGCAGTAACCACTACACCACCTCTGCCGCCAAGTAGTCGCTTGACGAACAGGGCAAAGTATCTGGAAACTTGTCCTCCAAGCCCGCAAGAAGAAAAGAGACTACGGGGAGTGTCTTCCGTCCAGACACTCCCCAATCTGATCCTCTCTTCTTTATCGGCACGTCGGTAGCAGAACATAAAGAAGTCGCTTTGCCATTCCCAATGCATGGCAGTAGGTAGTAACCGCTGCGCCACCTCTGCCGCCACAGGGTCGTTCCGCAGTAAAACCAAAGCTGGTCGTCGTCCTCCAGTACGCAATCCACAAGACAGACGGGGAGGGTCCTAAGAGGAGGCGAGTTCACCCCGCCCTGGGAAATGGCAACGGTTGACGCATTTGCGGCTCTCCTCCTTCCTCCTCCTGTCAAGCGGGTCCACTGTAATGACAATGAGAAGAAAAGAGCATACGGAATCCCGGTCCGATGTACCGCGCGATGTAGCGTTCTTCAATGCCTTGCCACGAATCGTCTCCCAAAGTTACTTGCATCCGGAAAAAGTCCTCCAACGCATTGCTCTAATGAAAGCGAAGGAAGAGTTCTCAGAGGTGGCGTCCATTACTTAAACTTTCGCGAAAATGCGCGCGTGCCACGGCTGCGATTTCGTGTCCAGGCAAAAAAAAAAATTGCCCGAAAGCAGCATTCTCTCATGAGCTACACTTGTAACCGTTACGTCAATGTGGCTCTTAGCAGAGAAGGCTTCAACCTACAAGAAGAAGATGCGAGTCGCTACCTGTCCAGTTTCAGGACATGCGTACCTAGAACAGGCGAGTAAGTCTAGTTGAACTCCTTCTAGGACTCAACCCGGCTGCATTTTGAGGGAGGTCCAGTGAATTTCAGCGTGTGCCGTGTTAGTGGACCACTCGACCACACCTCATCCTCCTGAACGAGACGCGATAATGTCACCTCGGCAAGTCAGTTCTACAGGAAGCGGAAACCTTAAAAATACGACACTCCTTGGTATATGGCAGTAGGTTATAGCAACCGCTACACTACCTCTGCCGCCATGGAATGCAGCAGCTTGACGGAAACCAACCAGCCACTTGACGACAGGACAAAGTATCTGGGCTCCTTGTCCTCAAAGCCCGCAAGACTAGGATCATGGTCGAAGTATGGCGTGGTAACCGCTACACCACCTCTGCCATGGCCAGCCTAGGAATCGAGTGAATCACAAGAGCATTGGACAGCAGCAAAGGCAACAAATAACCGGTGAGTTACTACTAGAGTCTGTCAGCAGAGGACTTGCAAAAGGCTCACGAACGGAGGGAGCCGCTCTTTTTCCGATTCAGGTCATGCGTAGGTGGGTAGACGTGGGGGAGAAGATGAACCTGCGCGCAGCAAGCAAAAAATTAGTTGGATTCCTCTCAGTTAACAGCTTAAAACGGAAACACATACGAACATCATATCTTGTGGCTTGGATGTCTTGCAGCCCGGTAACGAAGCGCTTAACCGTCAGTTTCACGTCGGTGCCTATAGATTGGCACTTAGATCCCTGTTTCTGAGAGCTGCGAGAATGTCATACATTTTATTCTCGCTGAACAAAAGCAAGCCAGACGACTGATGATGGTGGGAGGATGGAAAGACGAAACATGGGATCACGTGCTGCTGCCGGCCGCGTGAAACGTCGCCACAATTCCCCCTTCCCACGCCAGCCTCCTCGTGGCTCCCAGTTAACCCGGCTGCATTTTGAAGGTCTCAATCTCTCCGTGAGCTCACGGACTGACGAGTCAGTGGGGTGATAATGTCACCTTGGCAAGTCAGTGAGTCTTTCGACAGCCGAAACCTCAGGCTAAAAAATGGAACAACCCTAAGCATACGAATGGCAGGAGGTAGTACGTCCTCCAAGCCAAGCAAAGAGACTACGGAATGTTTTCTGCGTAGGCACACCCTCTTCCTTGGCTTGAACGATCACCTGGGCAAGTCGGCAGCAGAACCTAAAAAATTAGCCTTCATACTCGTGGACATATGACAATAGGTAGCAACCGCTGCACCACCTCTGCCGCCACGGGGTCGTTCCGCAGTAAAACCAAAGCTGGTCGTCGCGTCCTTGGGTGCAGGTCTCACATCTTTCCTGCCCCCCCCCCCCCGGTTTCCGTTGACGCACAAGTTCCTATGACCAGAAAAGAACTTCCGCGCGATAACTGATAACTGTGTCCTTTCCTCCTCTCCTCGTTGCTCCTCTTAACGCGGGATGAAGAGCCCAAATACGTGTGGGCTCCGAGTCGGCGTTCGAGGCCCGGGTCGATGCTGTCTGGCATACTATTCCCGGTCGCTTGAGAAGAAGACGCATTCCAATTGCAAGTGGGAGCCAAAAATGCTTTGTTGTAGTCTCCCCTAAACGGCAGCACACAACCGATGAGTTACTAGTCTGCCAGCAGAGGACTTGCAAAAGGCTCCAAGCGACCCCACGAGCGGAGGGAGCGAGACGCGATAATGACAGCTCTTTCGACACACAGCAAGTCGAACTCCAAAAAGCGCGAATCATCACATCAATCGGCAATGGCAGTAGGTAACCGCTAGACCACCTCTGCCGCCAGACGTTATATAGATATTGAGAACGGGAGGAGGAAACCTAGGCTTTCGGACCACGTGTGGTTATGTAGCACATGGAGGCGTGTTTGCAATTCGATCTTGTTTTCCTCGGAAAACCCATTGCACGCGCAATACTTACTAGTTCAAAGTCAAGAAGAGACCTGTGGCGTAAATACGGCTATTTTCCATTCCTCTTGCTATGTTACATGTACATTGAGACCAGCTTCGAACTTATGTGTATTTGAGTTACAACCTTTGCAAAGACTGTACGTTGGGTTCAAGCCTTCACTAACGCGAGATCCTCTGCGATAATGAGAGCCGCCTTCTCCCCAATGATCAATGCCGTGTTGTACGTGTTTGCCGAAACATTGAGCGGGGCGATGCTCATATCTTTGAACAAGACATCAATAGGTGCGGAGTACGTTGACGAGCAATAGCGACTCACCAGCAACCTTGAGATTCTTGACGCCGTGAACATTCAGACGCGGGTCGACAACGCCAGAGGCGGCTCTCGGCTTCATAGCGCACGTTCCCAGCTACATTACATTTCAGCGCAAAGTTTCAAAGTGTTCGGGAGAGCAGCATACCGAATGCCACGTTGTTTCAACTACAGTTTTGTCAGCCCAGAAAAAGTAAGTAGCCGATGCTGAAGCACATACCGGTCTGACGGTGCCAGGCGTCAATCGCCTCATCATCTTCTTTGGAGTACACAATATCCGGCGCGGTGGGGTCAACTGGCTTCAACAGTTCGGCGGCAGCGGCCGGACTGCCTGCGGGGAATTGGGGGTGGTCGGGTGCATGGTCTCCTTTGTAGCACGCCATCCTCCGAATGTATTCTCGTTGGCGTTTATACGCCCACCTAGCGGCGATGACATCAAAATTGCTAGAAGTTCACGGGTCAGTCACGGAATCGTCTGACGAGAACAGACGCACTGGGTTAAATAACCGCAATCAAAGTAGGGTGGCGTATGTGGGTCGGCCGACGCAATGTGAACGCGTCCGATAGACTTCAAGTATTCCTGATAGTGACAACAAGTCATTTCAACCGTGAAATAGCAGGGTCAATTGACCAGCACGTACAGCGTAACAGAGCATGTGCAGAAGCCTTCGGTTTGACGGGTGTTTCCCGATGTATCTATTAAGCAACGGTCACTACCTTGCGGAAAGGAATACATGCAGAACTCACCCCGCAATAGGTCCGATGTAAAACAGAGGTTTATCGGGCGCGGGCGCGTAGAACGAGTTCCAGACATCCTGGAAATCCGATCCGAGGCTAGCGACTTCTTGGGCCGTGGGGCGGATTTTGATACCGGCGTCGATACCACTGAGCGGCGCAGAGTGTTAAGCATGCCTAGGGGAAAGACACTATGAAACTTACTTTTGAGCCATGAGTCCTCTACCACCCTCTTTCCAAAGAGCTTCGTGTTCTAAGACATATCATAAGCCACGGCATCAGTGGGAAAGCGAAAAAGGCCGTACTCGCTATAGCCTCCTTGTCAATTCCTCCGAAGATATCGTTCATTGTGTCCGTACTCTCGTCGACAAAGTATGCGGGTACATGGAGGTTGTGATCTACAATGTCGTCCGTCAAATATAATAGCAGGAAGGCAGACAAAGGTACCATTGTAGTTTTCTCCAACCCCGGGCAGATCGACGACTTGAGGGATCTTGCATTCACCTAGAATGTTCTTGGCGCCGATACCAGACCTGCCAACAGTGTGGAGTGGTCAGATCTCTAACTTCTTGAGTGAGACGGAAATGATGTACCGTTCGAGGATAGTCGGGGAGCCAAAAGCACCTGCCGAGAGGACGACAAGACGCACGGCCTTGAACACCGACACTTGAGCACTGCTCCCTCCATCATCAACACACTCCACACCACATGCGGTGTTGCCTTCGAAGATGACCCGCTTGACCCGCTTACCAGTGAGGATGACCAGATTGGCATTCTGACGTTTGTTATAGATGTAAAAATGCGCCGCGTCTGATCGCCTTCCACTTTGATGGCCCATGTATCTACGGAGCGTCAGAATCCAGGTAACGCGATATCTGATTGCGCTCACTTCGCCCAACGCTGCGATAATTTCTCAGAAAAATGCTCAAATAGAGATGTAAGAAACATACCCCATATGAGTCACAGGTGCGGAAATCGTTGACGTCTTTGGCAAAGGATCGATTGTGGTCGTACTTGGCGGCCATTTCGAGGAACTGTTCGCCGACGTCCGTCCTGTGCCCGCCGGGAGAAACTTGTATGGGACCAGACGAACCGTGGGTCGACATGTCCTCGTCACCGAAGGGCTCGTATGATTCCAACTAGAAACAAACAAGCTCAGTCGAGCACGAAGTATCGTATAGGTTCACAAACCTTGCAGGCCAGAGGAATCAAGTCCTTGGAACCCCATCCTGGGTTACCTAACTTCTCCCAGTCGTCGTAGTCAGACGCAGAGGCCCTCGTGTACATCATAACTAATCAAGACGCGTGAATACTAGTTCAAAGGGAGGGAGGAAGAGCAGTACAGTTTACCCCGGAGCCACCAGCGACGCATTTCCCGGTGGGGACGACAATCTTTCGACCGCCTACTGCGTCGCTGGGCTCGGAACTATAACGCAAAAACGTGGTTTCCGATGCAAGATTCGTCAGAAACCGTGCCGGTTGTACATGAACGTCGACGTTCTCGGTGTGAGGACCAGGTTCAATAATCTATAGCTTCGTAGTCAAGTTCAATTCACACGATCGACGTAGCACAACCACGAACCAGTATTCTGAGCGATGGTGATAGTTCGGCCAGACGTCCTGCTGTCACACAGGCCGAGGTACCTCCTGGAAATATACAGTGAGCCGTTTGTGAGATGACCAGACAAGAATTTACTGACCGCCAGCGAAGATGATATCGTATGTGTCCGCCATGGTCGCAGATCAAGTCAGTAACTGCCAAATAACCTTCGACGACTGGTCATTTATATACGAATGCGTACAAACGTAAAGGGGCAGAGTGAATGGCGGTTCTAGGGCGCTTGTCAGCCATAACCGCCACATTGAAGTCCGTGGCGGTTGCGGGGTTAGCGCGATCAGCAGACTCGATCAGCTAGTATTTCACTGATGAAGAAGAAGAATGGCATCCAGGTGATTGTTAGTACAACCTCCCGGTTCTGCACAACGTGTGTGCTCAGCCACACGTTGCAGAGCACCCGACCAACCGTTTCAAGTAAGTAATCGGCAACCGGATGTATGTTACCCGATTGCCGCTCCGGAGTCCCTTCTTCTCCCCAACTTCAAAGTTCAAATGGCTTCAGAATTCTCGACTAATTGGTTGATTGTCTCGGAACCCTCTTCTCATGTTTATCACGTCGAGCTAGCACGGTATATCTCAATATTCAGCCCTCTTGGTCTGATGAATATTTATCACATTTGATAGAAAGCATGGCATTGATCATAGGTGAGCGACCTCATCTTGAAGTCGTTCTCCCTTAGTATCGCGCAAAGCTTGGACTACGCTGCGATTTGGAACTCGGCTGCTCTGCAAACGAACGTGAGTTGATCCGTCGACCTCTTGCCCCATCCATGCCGATCTCAACGATCACTCGACCTTTTACCACCCACCCATCAGCACCCCACCATCGACCACCATTTATGCCACCTTTGCCTTACCTGCATTTCTTTGCGCGTTGAAGGCCACGACCCGAGCTCGATAGGCGTGTGCTACGTTCTGCTGTGACCCGAGCTCGATAGGCACAAGCATTTTTTGTCCTTTGGTCAGACTACAATGGTCTCCTGTTTTGAGGACGTTGAAAGCTACGACCCGAGCTCGATAGGCGTATGCTACGTTCAGTTTGATAGCCACGACCCGAGCGCGATAGGCGTGTGCTTGTCTTGCCGTTACCCGAACAGAAATTTGATAGGCAAGCCGAAAATGTATGCTGATTTTGTGCAACAAACCACGCCCCGAGCTTGTAAGAACGACGATGTTCTATTTCCTCTCTCTATCCTGCATCCTGTCTGTTTTCGGGGACCATAAATTTTTCGGTGGCTGCTCCTGTACAGTTTGGCGGCGATTGCGGGTCGACGAAAGTATGCCGAATAAGCCGAGCTCTTCCTCTCGTTTGAACTTCCTATCTCCTTGGATGCTCCTGCCGGCCCTTGAAGTTCTACCGCCGTCGGCGTACGGTGAGCTCGGCTTCCTGGAATGGTAGAGAGCGCAAGAGACGTACGGGTGATATCTCACGATGTTATCGCGTGCGCACCTCTTGCGACCAGCCGGTCCTGTGGGCCAATTGGCTGTGTAACAACAACAACAACAACTCAGGACTTGGCGGAAATTCGTACCGCAATGATGGAGAAAAGAGCACCTCGATTTGAGGCCTTGAAGAAACCAGGGCCGAAGCTGTAAAGGCCGGATCTGTATCATACAGTCTAGTATGTTCTCCTTGCTTCGAATGTCATATACGTCGGTGACCGTTGAACAGATGATACCACTCATCTGACTATCATCTCCGTAGCAACGGATATCTATTCCTTCGCGATATGTTCTGTCTGAATTGAGGAGCTAACGGGTGCTGTATGGTGCTAGAAAGAACAGACCCCTGAGACGTTGTATGCTTGATGAACGCAGTGTCCCTCGATACATGTTGCTTGACGTGCGTTTAGCAATGCGGGAGGATACTTGACCTCTCCGAATATGATATAAATGCTTTCAAGAACGCGGAAAGGAGTCGTCGATTTCCAAAGATCAAGTCTTTCTGTGGTCGCCGCAGCCTCCGAGAGATTCGCTAAAGAAACCAGATGATGCTTCAGCCGTAAGCCTCCGCTTTCCTCCAGCTGTCAAGTATCGTTAAAGCTCGCCCAGGTTGATGACATTCCCCGTTGATGACATTCCCTGGTTGGGTGTACGCCTCCAAGAAGCCGCGCTGGTGACCTTATCCCAAGAGCGGTTGATGTCAGGTTAAAGCTACGATTTCTTCGTTCAGAACACTTTCGTTCTGGTCGTTCGCGAGGTGGTAAAGACTGCTAAATCTCGTCCGTGCAAGATACATAGCTCGGATTGGTGAGAACAGATTTGATGATGGCCGCGTCGTGGAGTCCAAATCTTCCAGGAGGCCGAGGAGGACATTAATAAGAAATGTATCAGCGGGAATTAATACACGACAGGTATGCAAGTCATTCTCCAGATGCTCATCCAGATGTGCGAATGCACACCGTTCGTCGTGGTCAACTTGACCAGAGTCCTGAGGGTGTCATCCAGAGAGAGCGAACATTTAGCCATGAGTGTTGAAACAATTAAGAAGGGAGAAAGAAGTAGATCCGAAAATACCGAGTTTCGTCATTGGAAGTGGTGATGGTGGTGAACAAAGGAGATCATGCAGGCATATCTGCCGCCACGGGATCATGGTCAGCTTGAATATCGAGGATGGGAAGTATGATTCGGTAGTAAGACGAGATGTGAATATGTGAGGAGCGAAGGATCTGGAGCAAACGACGAGTACAGAAGAAGATTGAGAGGCCATACGTTGATATCACTGCGAATATTGTTTGAGTCAACCCAATGAGTCAACCTCCTTTGGAGTGACATTCTACAACCGATAATATGTCGTATAGTATTCTCTTACTATTTTTCCACCTGGTCTACTAGTTCGAGGATATTTGCTGTCCGAGGTGACACCGAGAAGGGGAAAGGCTTCAAAGTACTGTCATAATCACTGTGAGCGCAAGTACAAATTCAGGGAACCTCTACGTACACAGCAACACTGTGAGTAAACCCAATATCGGGAATCATTTCTTCCCCGTCTTCATTGACAGCGCACCGCAGCTCGCACGTAGCCAACAGCATTGTAACAGCGATCCAGAGGCTGCTGTCCGCAAAGAAGCGACCTGGACATATCCTGCGGGAATACGTTCATCGCCGCTGCCCCGCCGCCGCCAGACGGTGGCGTAGTAATGCTCACCTTCGGCGAAACCATACGGCTGGATGAATGGCTCTTCTCTGCCACCATCGGCCTTTGAGAGGAAGCGTTCTGGATCAAAAACGATACGGTTCGTGATACACAGTTTCATCCAGTGTCATTCCTCTAGGACAGTATTAGGATGTTCCAGTGATTCCGGAAGAGAACACACTTGATATTGGCAATGACCATAGCGCCCTTCGGAATGAGCATCCCGCGATAGATATCATCCTCCGTTGATACATGAGGAACACCTAACCTCCTTGTTGGTGACACTGTGGATAGACTTAGGAGACTGAGATCATACCGACTGGCGCAACTGGTTGCCACCTGGAAGTCAGCGGTCAACATTTCTCATAATGGCATATTAGATAAACACAAACCGCAGCGTTTCGCGCAAGATAGCTTCGATGTAAGGTAAGCTCGGACGATCACTCAGCTGTGGCAGTCGTTCGCGACCGACTACGCGATCAATCTCCTCCTGTGCTTTACGCTGAATCTCGGGATGTGCTACCATAGCGAAAACGAATGCAATGAGTGTTCCGGAAACCTATAATACTTCATGAGCAGTCGAGCGCGATCACAACTTTGGATTAGCTACCGTCTCACAAGCCCCCAGAAGCTTATACCCGCAACATTTTTGACATGCTGGGTCCATTCCTCCGTTGATCGTGATTCAGGATTGGAGAAAAATGTTTCCACAAAGGATGGTGGTCCTCTTGTTTCTGTGTAGTTTCCGGTGGCATTCAGCGGGTCGTTGAGCATGCTTTTCGTGATGCGCGCTCCGCGAGCTATGCCTCTCCGTAGGCCGAGTTGGGAAACAATCTTGTGAGTAGACGGGCAACTGCGCGTGTTCTGTAAAGTAACTGTAACGTCTGAGGAGAAGGGAATACTTACGAACCAGGAAAGCAATCGGCGACGAATGAGTCGGCCTGCTGTATGACCTCCAGTAACTCGTCGAGAAGTCCAAGCGATACGAAATGGTCATCTGACGGTCCAAGTTCATGTCCATACAGGACACGCATAGTCACGGAAACCACGTATCTGCAAGAACCTTTTGTAGTAACGGAATCGCTTCAACGACGACCCACGACTAACCGCTTCAAGGCCATGTAACGTTCTTCTTCAGGTCCTTTCAGTAACACGCCAATTAGCTTGAGAGCCTCCCGTGCGTATACAGACTCGAACTCTGCACAAGCCTGCCGGCTGAGAAAAACGCTGTACCATCCCCCGTTCTATGTGCAGATCTGGCCCGTACGGAAGCATCCCGAGGACTTTCTCCCAGCCTATCCTATCAGTGAGTCAGATCCGGAACGACTATTGGTAACTGGAGACGATGTGGTCACATATCAAGAATTGCCACCCTCGGTCGATCGCTATACTTGAGACTCTTGTCATCGAGAAGGTCTTTGGCGGCCCGTACAGAGTCCAGGATGAGTATCTTGTGTCCTAGGACTTCAAGATACATCACGTCGCCTAAATACAGTCAATGGGCCGCCAGTAAATGGAAGCCATTCAAACTCGCCGTAAGCTTTAGCCCAGTTGTGCAGCAGCTCCCCTCTAAGAGCGCGCTCACTCAGTATGGACTTGTTCGCCATGACGAAACGTAGGTTGCCGATGAATGGATATCGAGGAGGACCAGGAGGAAGGCGCGATCGCGATGCAGTCATCCATTGTGAGAATAAACAGAGGAGAGCGACGATAGTGTTGAGAGTTGCTAACCACTCAACTACGCGTGGTTGAGTGGTTAGCAACTCTCAACAAAATGTCTCAATCCCCAAAGGGTTAACACCCCGGTTCGATCCAGACACGTATCACCTCTGGACCTCTGAGCTGGCATGTTGCAGTCATCGACGCACATGAGGACCGGGGAGAGAGAATGCACCCCACACGTGTGGCCAGGGGGAGGAAGTCCAAGAGGCTCACCCCCGGATGATCATTTTGTTGAGAGTTGCTAACCACGCGTAGTTGAGTGGTTAGCAACTCTCAACAGATAGGTGCCAAAGGCCAGAGGGATGGTACACCGTAGGGCATTTGGTGGGAGGTTACAACTGGTATGTCAAAATTTATACCGCTTAGGACGTTGTGCAAAGCCCACCCGCGGTTCCTTCTCAGGGACCAGGAACTTATGCAAAATGACTGGCAGCTCGTATGGGAGAAGGCAATTGACACCATATGACTGCTACGCGCAGTATTGCGGACCCTTCTGAGCGGTGTAACCGGGGGTGGCGTTTCCACGCAACTCACGTTGGGTGTCGAGAGCGTGCGTACATACAATCCATCGAATTCACGGCCAAGCTAAGTGACGATGTGCGCGATGAGGAGACAAAGCACCGGTATCAGTGATACCGGGTGGTTTGGGGTGAGGTCCGGGGGGGGACAGCAGACGAAACGGTTTCCGGGGGGGCGCCACACCAGCATGTGAGGGGGGAAACCGAGACGTCACGGGCAGCCAGGACTCGGGTGGAAGGTTGACCCGGACCTGAACGTTTGAACACGGATCCAGACAGAGAGGGAGTTGGAGGATGGGAAGGAAAACGAGCGAGCGATCAGCGAACACGACGCGCGACTTCCTAATGGAGAATCCCCAAAGAAAGACATGTTCTATCTACACGATCAGAGAAGGTCGTCTGTCCCTTAGGCTTGGCCTGGCAGATGCTCTGAGGCCCTCGTTCCCCGAGCCTTGAGCATCTGCGCGTTCAACATCGTGGCACCGAACAACCTTGGAGATAGCTCAATGTTAATTGCTCCCGAAAAGCGGCGCCTACGTACACCAGACGACTTACCAAATCGATGTCCTCCCGTCTAACCACCCTTTCTCCTTCACTCGGTTCCTAAATCTCTCCGCCATCCCCCAACTTCGCTGCCGATTTCTCATTCCCGGGCTCTTTGCGCATTCTCTCGCGTACGGCGCCCACGGGACTTCACCGCCGAGTCCCGCCCACATCCGCTCCCAACGGAGCTGTTCTTCGTCTCCTCTGAGACATGGCGCGACGATGGGCAGCCAATATGGATGATGTCGAGCAATAGCCTTGTGGGCGAAAGTGTTAACGAAGGGAATAAGAGCGGCGCGCAGGGAACGGTTAAGGCAAAGGAGAGAGGAGGCCTCCCTAACGCTGAGGTACGTGACGCAGAGATAATCGAGGACGTCGAACGGCAATTTGGAGAACAAGGTGTCGGACTGTCCAGCTGGAAACGATGCGAGGGGTTCTGACTTGGGAAAACTGTCGGTGCGTGGGTCAGCAAAGAAATTAAGAGCCAGGAGCTAGGCTTACAGGTCTGCACGCGCAAAATGATATAGTCTTCCCTTTCCGAACCACGCCTCGCGGACGATCTCGTCCTCACTCATGTCCTCGGCAGATAACAACTTGAACCAGAAGTATTCCAAATTTCCAAGGTTGTCATAGCCGTCGTCTTCAGGCATTTCTATGTCGTTCTCGTCAACGTCCGCGACTAGCAACCAGCACGCATACCGGTCCGCGATGTTAGAATATTCTTCATCTGTGCACCAACCCCGAGGGCTGGCGAGCATTGCGTATATCATGTAGGGGTCTAGCTCCGGAAAGCGCCCGATGAGGATGCGATACGCGTATAAGAAGATGTAGAACTTGTTGTATCCGTTGAACATCGAGACGTGCAAGTCTTCGGCGTCGGGATCGTCAGGGAAGACAATCTTGAACTCGCCGACGTCGGGACAGTAGCCGATAGTGAAGTTGACGACTGCCGCCACGGTAGAGTCCGAAAACACAGTCGGTTCTGTCCATCATATTTAAGCGGATCAAGTAGAAAGAGAAGGAGAATTCACGCACTGGGCCCATCGTAATCCTTAATGTCTAGTTCGCCATCCTCTTTCTTGGGAACGAGTAACACGAGATCTTGAGACCCTTCAACTGTTGGAATATCAAGTGCATCGCTGCACTCAATACCGGTACTCCCGATCCCGGCGCACTCCACCGGTGCCATCACCACCGACTCGCCACCATTCCCGCCGTAGATTAGTCAAGCCTCCGATGCTATTCATAGTACATACCTGTAGAGTATAAGAGTCCTGTAAGTAGTCAGTTTCGAATTTGCGGGTATTCCGCACCTGTCCAGTCCCGCCAAGTTCCCAACTCACCTGTTCATCGACGCGTCGCTCTCGTTTTCTCACATCAACGTCGTCTGCCGTGTATTTCAGTCGCTCCAGAATCCTATCCGATGGCATGAGCGGGTCGTTCTGAGGGAGAAAGCCACGCGCATCTAAGTCTTTGAAACAATCCGGGATGACCTCTTCGCAATAGTAATAACAACCCCCAGTAAACTGCTCATTCTTTAGCCCAAGGAAAGAGGAGAGAAGAGGATACGTACTGAACAGAAAGTATCACGGCCACACATGGTCGTTTCCGTCAAAAAGGAAACCGATAACCATCAGTATTGTGATGACGCTAGAACGTGGTAACAACTGCGTCTCTGCCATTGTTAGCCTTCAGCTATTTTTGAAAAGGCTAGAGTAGCATCATGATACTTGTTGGAGGTCAACGTTTGGTCAACATTCAACGTTTCAATTGGCAACCCACGTGGAAGACGGATATTCTCTTTTCGGAAGTCAGTCGGAAGTACGGATGTGACTCAAGGGATTAACCTCTCTTGGTAATCCTCGCTCATGATCAATCTGTGTACTGAACGATTGACCTGAACTGCACCTGCCCGGACCGCACAAATGATGTCTGCACGACACATGATTGCTCTTGCCTCGACGCTCTTCAGTCTCTGTCGCTTCCTCTCGCTTGTTTTATCGATACGCGACGGAACGTCTCGCGGGTGAACACGCCGCTTATGCGGGGCTCGACGACGTGGATGTCGGCAAGGTTGGGGAAGCGCTCTTTGATCTGAGTGACGAGGTGGGTGTAAGTCGCCTTAGGGGCGTCCATGCGCATCTCTGAAAGAAAGATGAGGTCAAGAACAGGAAAAGAGAAGTTCTGACCGAGAAATCCATTCCAAGGACAGAGGCGGATGCCCGTCTTGGTAGCGCCGACCGCCTTGACTACGGCTTCGACGATTTCGAGTGCAAACCTGCACCGGTTCTCTGGGCTCCCGCCATACTTGTCGGTCCGCCTGTTTGGTTTATCTTGGAAAAATGAATTTCAACACCTAAGGACAGTGTCAGCTGGATAAGATGTAATGCTGGGGCAGCTTACCGTCAAAGCCAGCTTGCTGTGTGGCGTTGATTGCGGCCTGAGCATGCAGCGCTACGTATTCCTCGATCTCGGGAATACTCAAAGGTCGAGGAGCCTCCTCTTAACCCGTCAATCGCACACCTGACGCAGAAACATACGGTAGCGGGTCGGACGGGTCCTCCTCAAGTAGACTTTTGATGTCTGCTGCGCGCCTGAGGCGGCGACGAGCGTCGCTTCAGAGATGAGAAGCATCCCGTATTGGCTTGCTCGTTGAGAGTAATACTCCTTTATCGCCCGACTTGAGTCGAGTAGGACCAGGAAGTACGATGCGGTGGCGGAGCTGTATATCGCCGACCTGGATAGGCTGGAAAAGTTGTTGAGAAGGTGGGCGAGGTTGTTGAACAATAACAAGTTAAAGCGCGCTATACTTAGAACACGTACGTGTCTATATATCAATATCAGTTTCATGATTCATACATCAGAGATGAAGGCGGAACGAACAACTTTGTCCAATTAAGATATGATTGCCAGTCGCCCCGGTTGAATGCAAAAGGAAGTGCTGTTGATTCAATAACGCGATGTAGCTCGGCTCGTCCGGAAGGAAGGCAATCAGTACGGAAAACCTCTTCGGCCATCAGCAGCAAGTACATTCAATGTCTTTCGAGTCGACGCACCAATTGACATGCTGGGACAGATGTCCTATGCGCCCTGGTCGCAATAAGTTAATCATGTGCGAATAATGAACGAGAAACCCGGCCAGCCTGAGTCCCACTGTCCCAGGAACAAATAACACTCGCCAAAGTTCATCGCATGCTAGTGTCGCGCTTCAAGCCAAAGAGGGTATTTGCAACGAGGAGGATAAGGATCTGGTATGGATAGATACTGACGTGTAGTCTGGAGAAATAGCTCTCAACGTTGCATCGCTACGGAGGTATTGTGGCGGTACAAGGAAGAGATGCGGGAATTCGGTCCGATCAGCCGGTCCACGTTTCTTTTCAACCATTACCAGACCATTCCTTAAACTTGCTCAAGGTTCCCCTCAACATGGCTACAGCGACTTCATACTCTGCCTTCTGGAGCTGTGAGACTCTTCTTGAATAGGCCCACTTGGGAATGTTCTCTCAAACTTCTGTTCTTTCAGCCCTTTTCAAAACTGTAGCTATGCTCTTCTTTCCAATTCACTCGTCTGTTTATGCAGAGCGAGAACGAGCGATCAACTTCTGGACCCGAGACCTGCGGCTGTATTCCAATATTAGTATTCTTCATGTCCGTTTATTGGCCGGACCTTCGAAAGATAGATTCGACGCCTCTATCGCGTTTCGTGTGTCCGCCTGAGCTGCTTACTTACGAATACCCGGAAGCAAGTCTCAAACATTATAACTTCAGTATGAATCGCTTATGAAAAGGTGGTAGGCTACTTCTACTCAATTATATGTTCTACAGCCTACTTTCTTAACTGTCGCGGTGACAAACGGATATCATGCGCCACAATTGGTCCATGCCGTTTGCGCCACTAACGCGTTGAATTATGCACATGATGAGGAGGACATTCATTCATGACTGGCCCGTGTAGGCCATCAAGAACTCCAGAAGATGGAAAACAGGCGGGGTCCAAGGGCCGTGGTATACATTTCCCAATGTACTGCAAGTCGTTGATAATGCTATAATTACACTGAATTATACGTCGAGTTCATGCCTTGTCTTCTGGAAAGTTGTCCGTGGGAGGCGTCATTATTTCGCTCAGACGTCGCTGGCGCGCCTCTTTCCGTCGTCTGACCAGCTCATGCCGCTGCCGTCGTCCTCGTCCTCAGCGTCCCCACCCATACCGGATTCACTCGCCACTCTGCGCCACATTCTCCCACCGACTTCGCGCTGGCTCTTGACGCTGCCCATGCCGCCATACCCCCACTCTACAAATGTAGGCTCAGCGTCGGTGACAGAATTTCTCTTTCCGTATACGCGCCCGTTGAGCAGGCGGTGGTTGGGTGTCCGTGACGAGTGGACTGAGGCCAGTAATCCCTCCGGCGGAGGTGAAGGCGCACGTCGTTTGGGTGCTTTAGGGGGTTTAGGTTCAGTTGTAGGACTAGAATCAAGGGAGCTGGTGCGCCCTCGAGTTTCCTGAAAAGGTCCTGAGTACTGCTGTGCAAGCGCTTTGACTCAACAACCACTGACCTCCTTCCCCGGCGAACGGAAGACTTGAAGAAACTGTGTCTTCATTGAAGATGGGGCGTCTGGACTAAAAGACGGGAATAGGGTACCAATGGGGGACGACGCCCTCCTCGACGAGCGAGTGCTTGGTTTTCGTTCCGTCTCTGGGCTCAAAAGGAGTGGATCAGGAGCGTCGCAGCCGGCGGCAGCAGTCTTGCGGTCTGGGAGAGGCGCAAAGCGAATTTTGGACATGGCCGTCGTTGGTGTCGTGTACACAGATAGCAAAGAAGCAAGGGAACAATTGCATGATGGGTCATGGGAGTTTAAAGGAGACCCAAAAGAGGGCCTTTGTGATCGGGACAGGATCGGACTATTGCTCCCGGCCTCGTCATCTCTTCACTCAAGCTAGCAAAGCACCGTGACTTTGTTCCAACAGCGATTATACCGCACGTCTTGGTTCCCTTGGATAGCATCGCCTGGAGTGCGGCTAGGTCTCACGCACTCAACACTTTACTGAAGAGGACAATCTGCCACTGGAATCCGCCCATGCCTGAGATCGAAGGGCGGAACACCCCTTACCTTGTTGACCTTCTACGATCTCGCGATCGCGTCTGGCCTCGACCCCCTTCCCGAGATAATATCCTTGGAAGCCCTCGATTGCGAGGTAAACTCGAGAAGAACGTGTTTTATTGTCCTATCCGGTGAATAATTCCGGAACGCTGTCTCCGTCTCTCCGACTGACAACTTCTAGCACCAAGTCGCTGCTTCTAATGACTCGAATATGCACCCCATGAACAACGTGTGGCACTCGGCATGTTGATCGTGGAGTGCTTCCTGAAAGTTGACTTAAGCCGGAGCGAGTTCAAAGTCTTGGCCTTTGGAGCAGCTAACCTCACTTGCGGTCATACGGAAGACAAGGTACTTAAGACTCACCCGCTTCAGAATCACTGCGCTGCGCGCTGCGGCAACTCGTGTTCAGTGAGGCGCCATGTAGCACCCTTAAACCGTCAAGGAGAAAACTGAGAAACGTTTCAAGGTTCTCCTTCGTTGAGGCTTGTCACGGCACATGATGTACGTCACATAACTGCGAAATAAAGAGCATCGATACTTGGTGAGCAAAGTCCACGACGACGAGGACAGAACAGAAGAACGATAGTTAGTCCACCAGAAAGACAAGGACGAACCACAACAAACCCGTCGCATGAGCCAGCATAAATCCTAGACAAGGACAAGGATTTATAGTGATGCACGGATCTCGTTTCAGGTTTGCATTATTCTACCTTGCTTTGAATCCACGTTTATCCTGCCATTTCAGCGTGACTTGGATGTGGCGGTCCGTATTGAGGAATTTGGTAAGGAGTGACGATAAGGCTCTCGGCGTGGGAAGCCGCGAAGATAAAATTGCTGATAAGTAGGAAGGGATAGCGCTTGCGCACGTAGTTCGTCGCCGTCATTCGTCTGTTATGAGACCAAAGCATGTCGGACGTAGTCCAGTCACCAAGGCGCGGAAATTTGGGTGGGCGAAGTCGTCGATGCGATTGTAGATGGTAGATGTTTTCTGTGCCTGATCGAGCCTGCCATCAATGATCATCGATCATCATGGCCCTCCGTTTCTGCCCTCCTCATGAATTAAGTAAAATTGTCCTTCGTCTTACTGTGACGTGCATTTCCTTGTCTGGATTGTTCGGTAATTTCATGATTGGAGCAAGGCTTATGTACCGGTGCGTTCCTTTCGTGCGTTGCAATCGATTTGCTGAGCCCTCTGTTTCCAGGTGACTTGCATTCGTGAGCGTCTGCGCCAATGTCATCCCAGTACATCATCTCGCTCCATAGGTGTATATTGGGCCGTTTCCTACCTCAGGCCGATCCCCGCCTGTCTCGGTCGTCAGGACGGAGTAGATATAGAGCAAGTAACCGGTACGGACCCATCTCGCAGCGTACTCGCTGCCTCCTCGTATCTCTCAGAGTGCACAGACTTTGCCAGTGGTTTGACTATACCCTCGCTCCCCCTTTCCCTCGGATCCAGCACCGTCGCCCTTCCTCTATCATCGGCGACAGCGTCTCTGTATCCTCCACTAATATGCGTCGCGGCACGACGCGTCAAAGACTCCTCATCGCCTTTGATGTATTCGCCGCACGCTGCCGGACTGTATGCTACAGGAGCATTTTTTCCTCTCGTTGGCGCGATTGATTCTAATCTGAGTGTCCCATACGGCGACGGGACGAATCAGACCATGACAATATTTAGAACTACCCATTTATCGAATTCTGGCACCATTCTTATTTTCTGTTTTGCTATAAGAACCCCGCGTCTTGTTCTGTAGCCTCCATCCCCACTCACTGCCATCATCGCCATGTCTGCCTGTGATGCCTCGACCACCCGCCCAAGGATGTCGGTGTCCTTGCCGTGGAGGCCTACTTCCCCCTCCGAGTGCGCCTGGCCTTGCTGTTTTCGCATCCTCTTGACTGATCTTGGTCTAGTGCATTTCGCAATCTGCCCTGGAAGAGTTTGACGGCGTCTCCAAGGGAAAATACACCATCGGTCTTGGCCAGGAATACATGGCCTGGCCGGACGACCAGGAGGACATCAACTCGTTCGCGCTGAACGGTATGCGCCTGCGTTACCATCGATAGCAGCACGCTCACAGTCATTTGCAGCCGTCTCTGGTCTTCTCGATAAATACAACATCGACCCCAAATCAATCGGTCGAATTGATGTCGGGACGGAAACGATGATTGACAAGTCCAAGTCCGTCAAGACGCATCTCATGGACCTCTTCGCAGAGTCTGGAAACTTTGACATCGAGGGTATCGACTCCAAGCACGCCTGTTAGGGTTCCACAGCCGCCCTCTTCAACGCCATCAACTGGGTCTAGTCCAGCTCTTGGGACGGCCGTAACGCCATCGTTGTTGCTGGTGACATTGCCGTCTACGCTGAGGGCGCGGCGCGTCCAGCTGGTGGTGCTGGTGCCGTCGCGCTCCTCATTGGCCCCAACGCCCCTGTCGTGTTTGAACGTAAGCTCCACTGCATGTTCAATATGTAACACGCCTCACACGTTCACGTACAGCCATACACGGAACCTACATGGCCAACACGTACGACTTTTATAAGCCTGATCTGTCTTCGGAATACCCCAAGGTTGATGGCGTACTCTCTATCGTCACCTACCTTTCTGCCCTCGACCATGCGTACACCGCGTTCAGGCAGCGAACTGACAGGACCTCTGAGCCGAAGACTGGCCAGCAGTACTCCTTCTCGCTTGACAGCGTAGACTACGCCCTGTTCCACAGTCCCTACGGCAAGCTAGCTGTCAAGGGACATGCGCGCATGGCTTACAACGACTTCTTGTCCGACCCCTCCGCGCCTCAATACGCTAACATTGCCAACCGCGAATCTATCCTCTCCCTCTCCCAGGCCGCCTCGCTGGTAGACAAGGACGTCGAGAAGACCTTCATCAACGCTGTGAAGGGCTGCTTCGAGGAGAAGGTAGACCCCGCCATGGCGTGCTCGCGCCGCCTCGGCAATATGTACACTGGGTCCCTGTACGGGTGCCTTGCATCGTTGCTGTCTACCGTGGAGCCCGCGACTCTGCTGAACAAGCGCGTCAGCTTCTTTGCGTTTGGAGGCGGAAGCGCCTCGTCGTTCTGGACTGCGCGTGTCAAGGGCGATACCTCTGAAATCCGGGCGAAGCTGGATCTCCTTGATCGGTTAGCCACGATGAAGGTTGTGCCTTGTCAGGATTTTGTTGATGCGCTTGCGGTGTGTTTTTGTGTTTTTTTTGGCTGGCTGTAGATGACTGATTACTTGATAGCTAAGGGAAAAGAACCATAGTAGGGTTTCGTATACGCCTGAGGGTTTGGTGGAGAATATTTGGCCGGGTGCGTACTACCTCGATAGTGTGGATTCCATGTATAGGACGAAGTATTTGCGGGCTCCAGTTGTATGATTTCGTGGATGTACTTGGACATTAAATCGAGACAGCAGTTGATGCGTGGGCCCGCTGACAATTGGCGTTGGGGTCTCAAGTGAAGCTTAGTGCTTGGCGCTTAAAGATGCTTATATAGCTTCACTTATTTCTATCACTTACAACTAAAGGACTCTCATTCCAATAACTTCCATCATTCATGATTCCTTGTGGAAGCTCCATTCGTCGCGCTACTAGGAGAAAATCAGAATCCCTTTCACAGGCTAGTCTAGAAACATACCTTGGTGTGTTAACGCGGACGACTGACCGAGATTAGTTTTGTTTGTTGACGGCGCCCCAATATCACTGTGTGGGAATATCACCAGTGGTGAAGGCATGCTTATGCAGTTCTCACTTGTCAGCCGAAACGACGCGTCGCCTTCCAGCCGCCATGACGCGTCGCTTCCCTGAATCATCCTCCGTTGCGGGCTGCATGCTTGGTCGGGTTCCCGGTTCTTACGATCCAAATGGAGGATTACATTTTGCGTACCAGCGATAAGTATAAGATTTCATGATGGGCACCCTTCATAGACCCATCATGTCTTCTCCTTCCTCACAGCTTGTTTGGCTTATTACGGGGACTTCGTACGCATTCTCGATCTGCACTCCCGAGTTCTCCTCATGACGTAGGACTGTAGAAGCGGGATCGGGAGAGAGCTCGTCATTGCTGCTCTGAAGCGGGGCGACAAGGTTATTGCGACTGCCCGGGCGCGCTCGATATCTCAGCTGGAGGATCTGAAATCCGCGGGTGCGGACGTGCTCGAGCTGGATGTAACCTCGTCTGTGGATGAGATTGGCGAGGCGGCGAAGAAGGCGATCGCCATCCACGGGAGGATCGATGTTCTAGTCAATAATGCGGGCGAGTTAAGGTATTCTTTTCTGTTGAGTGTCAGTGTTCTAATGACGCGTCTGTAGGGCGTTTGTTGGTGGGCGCTATCGAAGATAATACGTATGTTTTTGTCGGCAGGTGTCACTGTCAGTTCATATTGATGATTGGTTTTCAGTGCGCAGGAAACGCTTAATATCTACCAGTATGTAATGTCGTTTTCCGTGCTGACAGGCCTTTCTCATCGACATTACTCCCTCAGAACCAACCTGTTCGGGGGAATCAACGTCGCACGCGCTTTCCTTCCATACATGAGACCAAGGAAATCCGGGACCCTCGTGTGGATCGGGTCTGTGGGCGGCTGGATGTACGTTGCATAATGCCTCTTCAACGAGACTGACTAAATCAACACGCAGCCCGGCGCCGATGACAGGCGTCTACGCGTCCGCGAAACACGCGCTCCGGGGTGAGTACTTACCCTGCCTCGAAAGTTCTTTCCATCCAACACGATAACAGGCATCTCGGAGACGCTCGACCAGGAGCTCGCGCCGCTCGGGCTGCGTAGCATCTGCATGGACTTTGGCACCTTCCGCACGGGGCTCATCGACACGACGCACCACGTGCCGTATACAGCAAGGATTGACGACTACAGGGCGCCGACGGAGGCGTTCGAGAAGCTGATTAGGGACGTGGACGGCAAGCAGCCGGGCGATACGCGCAAGGCCGTGGAGATTATTGTGGATGTTGTGAGGGGTGAGGGGGTTGCGAAGGGGAGGGCGGGCGGGATGCCGTCGTTTTTGCTGCTGGGGAGTGATTGTTTTGAGATGGCGCAGAAGGAAGTGAAGAGGGTGATGAGGATGCAGGAGGAGTGGGCGGATGTTTCGAAGAGTACTGATTTTTGATTAATTGCTGTGCGTACTAGTTGGAGGACATCAGTTGGTAGATGTATGCTTCTCTTTCAGACAAACACGATTGTATTAGTACTGTATTGTTCTCAGATTGACGACTTGTAAAATGAAACCTTGATTCGCAGATAGCAACTTGAAAAGGTCAAGTATAAACTTGAGCATGAAATGGGCTTCAATGTTCATCTAGCGTCGTTTACAGGGACAAAGCACAATTTCGCGAAAGAGGCCCGAGGAAGAAAGCCAGTGCACAGTCCTCGACATTAAACTAACGACGGATGGGAGACGCGGCTGTACAGACCTACTTATGTAGTCGTGGCGCAGACTCCACAGACGATGAGACGTCCATCTACACGTCTCCCTCTAGAACAAGAGCCTAAAATAAGTCAAGTTGATATCCTCGTGAGTGCAGATTACTAATTTCACAGTTTCAGTTCCGAGATGGGCAACAACACCTTCTTCTCCTCTTCTTGCACTTCTTCGTCCAACTCTGGTTCCGGGCGTTTGGCAATCACAGAGTACCAGATGGCTGTACCCAACGCCGCCAAAGTCAATCTTCAGAGCCACAATCAGACACATCGCGCTATTGAAGAACAAAAACGCATACCCAGCGATCGCACCGAAATGCCAATATGCGAGCCAAAGACCACCGCTCATCTTCCATCCCTTTCCTCTTCTCAATTCATCACCCTTTGGCTTGGGGCCCAACGGCCACCCACTCAAATCCTCCGCCGAATTATGACCTGCAGCATTACCGCTGTGCTTCATCCCTACGGCATTACAATGTTCCGCCATTATGCTGGGCACCCGACCTTCAGAGCGCTCTTGCGCCACTAGGGGGGCCTCGATGAGCTGGATGGCAAGACCGGACTCGAGGTGCCATTCGATATGGCAGTGCATGAACCACGCGCCTGGGTTGTCAGCGATGATGCGCAGTGTCGCGGATCCGCCAGCGGGCACATCGATGGTGTCGCGTCGCATGGGATTGGGTTGATAGGCCGAGGGTGGTGGGTATGACGGGACAGACTCGTAGTCAGGAGAGCGGCTGACAATCATGGGGACGTGTCCGTGGAAGTGGCTATGGCGTTGGTTAACTTCATCGCCCATGGAAAGGCGGAAGAAGGAGGACGTACAAAGGGTGCATGTTGTCGTCAGCATTCTTGATCACGAAATCAACCACTTCAAGGTGTTCCAGGACGAAGCTATTAGGACCATACGCTGTCGCAACAGTCGCGTTGGGGCCGAGAGTGAGCTCGCTAAACAAAGCGGGGACAAGAGGTGCCGTGTATGTGATTTCGTTGAACATACCACGGTTAGTACCATCTGTCATCTCGTTGAAATCTGCGACGAGTTCAATCGTACGGGTCGCAGGAGGCGCCGCAAATGCTTCAAGTGGGGTGAGAGCTGTGTCATTAACGATCGAATATTCCGTGATGAAGCCGAGGTCGACAGTCTTAGCATCAGAAGAATATACGATAGTGGATGTTGAATCTGTGAAGAGCAGTCAACCCAAAGTTGCCATGATATCTAGATACTTACTAGGATTAAGGGTTTCTGGAACTTCGTCGAACATACTGGTATCCATATTAGCATGCACCGCCCAATTCGAGCTGGTGTCATTGCGAGCCGTGACTAGCACGGAATAACGCTGAGCAACACTGAGGCTGATGAGATCTATGGGTGATTCCTCTATATCTATGCCGTCTACTTCAATCTAACGAACTCTCAATAAATTTTCTTTAAGACGTCAAGATGCTCACCAAGCGCATATCGTGACCGTCTATCCAAAACATGAACATCGCAAAGGCAGAGGTATTGATGATCCTCAGGCGATAAGTCTTGCCCGCCTCAAATGACAGTGTTGCATTCTCGTTGAACGCTGTTGGGACATGCGAGTAGTAGAGAAGAGGAGAGTCCGGAACTGGCTCGACTCCATCGGGATTATCGGTGCTGAGGAATTCCTTCATCAAGACCGCATGTTCATCGTGATACCAGTCACCGAGTACAACGGTGAACTCGTCATCGTAAGTGTGCGCTTCATGGGGCGGGTGTATGAGAACTGGTGCTCGCAAGCCGTCTACATAATGGCCCTACAAGAAATCGTTAGAATGGCACGCATATATGCGTTGAATTAGGGCATACTCTTGAATGTCCATGGACCCAAAAGGTACCGTGTTGCCCAGAAGCATCGATAGGTATCACGTAGTCAAAGTCGCCGCCTGGGGGGATACCACTACGAATAATGAGGCATTTTGGCGCATAGAGTAGAAAATAACCAACCATTCGGAGAGCCCCAGAGCGCCGTCCATCCAAGACGAGCCATTAAAAAGCATTCCATGGTGATGCAGTGTCGTCGGCTCGTCTAGCGAATTGTGGGCGTGCACCAAGAGAGAATCGGTCGAGCTGACTTGAATGGGCGGCGGTCTGAGCTTGTTTGAGAAGCAGCAATAGAATGAGGTGTACAACTCACGGCCACGTTCCATTGACGCCGATAACACGACGTGGATAGAGGCCATCGGGGTTGGCGTCGACGTAAGTGATGTCCCACCAGACCTCACGGACGCCAGCAAGGGCGGGGCAGCGAGGAGCAGCGCCGCAGCCGCCGTGGTGATCATGACTCGTCGGCGTCAGTCTAGTCGTCGTTACCGATGAAGTCGTTGTCGTTGCCGTCGTGGTCGTGAAGAAAGCCGAATTGGTCAGGGGAAACAAATGCAAAGACTGGTTCCGCCCCGCATTTCTGCGGCATTTTTGCACATATGTGTCCTGAATATTGAGCCCATTGTCATGATGAAGAAGATATCTTGATGATGGTCCTGAATCTGATGGTCATTGTGCTTCAGAAAAGACTACTTTGGGCATCTAATCTGATAAGATGAGCAAGAAAAGCCCTCTTCGATAAGATATAGCCACCCATCTTGGTCTCCTACCACCACCACCACCACCGCCGCCATTTATGCCACCTTTGCCTTAACTACATTTCTTTGCGCGTTGAAGGCCACGAACCGAGCTCGATAGGCGTATGCTACGTTCAGTTTGATGGCCACGACCCGAGCGCGATGGGCGTGTGCTTGACTTGCCGTCACGCAGGAATTGATAGTCAAGCCGAAAATGTATGCTGATTCTGTGCAACAAACTACACCCCGAGCATGTAAGAATGACAATGTTCTATTTCCTCTCTCTATCCTGCATCCTGTCTGTTTTCGAGGACTCTAAATTTTTCGGTGGCTGCTTGCTGGATGACAAAAGCATGCCGAATAAGCCGAGCTTCATCTCTCGTTTGAACTTCCTAGCTCCTTCCGGACCTTGATGTTTGAAGTTCTACCGTCGGCGTGCAGTGAGCTCGGCTTCCTGGAATGGTAGACAGCGCAAGAGACGTACGGGTGATATCTCATAACGATGTCATCGCGTGCGCACCTCTTGCGAGCCGGTCCTGGCTGTAACACAACGTTGAACAACAACAACAACCTGGTCCGAACACGTTCCTTCGCTAGGATGGGCATCTATTCGCCGGACCTTGGTTGATGCAGGTACGCTATATCTATTCGTAAACGAAGCATTCGACTATGCCCACTTCCTGGCACAACGCTTTCATCGGCGTTCTGGCCACATTGAATGATGAGGATCACCAGTAGAAGACAGTGATCTCACCGCATACCATCCCCTCCTTGTGGCGTTGAAGTAACCCAAAATGATCCTGGGTATAAATATTTGGAGCGCTGTGCCACTTCTCGAACCATTCAATTATTCATGATGCCAGCTTTTTGATTGATCGGCTTGGTGAAGCGCCGGTTGGTGTCAAATCTATCGGTGCTGTTACTCTATCTCTTGTCCTCTACCATCATGTCGCCCCCGCTCGTCTGGCTAATCACTGGAACATCGTACCCAACCTCCTGCATTTCTGACTCCTTCCTAATAACGCCTTCGGTTTTAGATCTGGTATAGGCCACGAGCTCGTTCTCGCTGCTCTAGAAAGAGGCGACCACGTCATCGCCACTGCTCGCTCAGCCTCCCTTTCCAACCTAGACGACCTGAAATCTCTCGGAGCCAAAGTCCTTGAACTCGATGTTACTGCTCCCTTGGACTCTCTTCACGCCACTGCCCAGGCTGCGGCGGACCTCTATGGAAGGATTGATGTTCTTGTTAACAATGCTGGTGATTAAATATTCATTCAGAGTCGTCACGCACATCACTCAAATGCGACATTCGCAGGCTATCTTCATACTGGTACAATCGAGGAAAGCACGTAAGCGCCATCCTTCGCAGATCATTGAACGTTTTCTGATACTAATAGTTCATAGACCACAGGAAACGTTCAACATGTTCAAGTCAGTAGCCGACCCAATCCCAGCTACAAGTCGATGTTAACCTTGCTCCGGATTCACAGCACCAACGTATTTGGAGCCATGAATGTCGCGCGCGCTGTCCTGCCTTTCATGAGGGAAAAACGGTCTGGTACTATTGTCTGGATTGGATCGCGTTTCGGATGGCAGTAAGTGAAATTCATTCTACCAGTTCAAAGTATTGAAACACTTCCAGTCCTTCGGCCGTTGCGACCGGGGTTTACAATGCTAGCAAGTACGCGTTAAGAGGTAACGAGCTATGAACACTCGCTTCGTTTATTCTTTACGAAAGTTTTTAGGCATCTCGGAGAGTTTAGACCTCGAAATCTCCCCTCTTGGACTGCGAAGCATCTCTGTCGATTTTGGCTTCTTCCGAACTCCTGTTCTTTCAGACACAAAGCGTACTCCTTACATCCCTCGCATAGAGGACTACAAATCCTATGCAACGCATGGGGACGGGGTTCTCAGAGGTCAGTTCTACCTTGACTTTCTTACCACCACCACAGTCCTGATGGTGTCGTTTGACAGCCGCCAGTCTCAAGCAGCCCGGCGATCCGCGTCGAGGGGCTCTAATCATCGTAGATGTCCTGCATGGAGAAGGCACCGCTTCGGGGAAGACGATGCCGTCTTCGCTCTTGTTAGGATCGGATTGCTATGAGGCAGTCCAAGAAGAGTTGAAGAAGGCTTTGAAGAATCAAGATGAATGGGCTGACGTTACCAAGAGCACTGACATTATCACAAACTGAGTCTTTCTATACATCAATCTCAGAAAAAATGACCGATCAGCAGTCAAGCGGTGGCCGAGCGTTGTGGTACGCCAAGCGAAGTTGTTTTCCCACCGACTCCGGAAGTTGTTTTCCCACCGAGTGTTGTGCTCGTTTTCGTCCCTACGAGCGTTGTCTTCCCGCCAACGCTTGAACCACTATGTCCCCCACAAATTCTAATCACCGCAGATAACTTGTCGCTATCAAGGTTATGCTACCAAAGCCATGAGAATAAAGTTTGAGTTGCGATCAGAACGTACCGCCACAGCGGACAAAGCGTCGCACATAACCTTCTTGGTTTGATCGTTCGAGTTCTTGCAGTAAGGGAATATCCATTTATACCACAGTCACACTGACCGGACACACACACACACTGAATAAATCAATACACACTTAAAATTGTGATACACACCAAAATTCTTGCACACACTCAACACCAGTTCATCGAGTGTGTACGGCCCGGCATCTCGGCAGCTGACGTTAGCCCCGCCGCCGCCATGTCAGATTTGGGCACAACTTTTAAGGAACTGAGAGCGAAAGCTGCGAAGCTCAAAAAGGGATTGCATATACTATTCTAATAAATTGTCACTAAGGTAGATAATACGATTATCTACGAGCACTAAAGACCTTTTCCAGTATGACAAGGCGAAGCCCCGTAACCAAATCCGACAGATGCGTGGCGCGCCAAGTGCGCGGGTGCGGGATTCTAGACAGCGAGTGGGAAAGAGTACATGATGTTGGGGATCGGGGTCGGGAAGGGAGGGGGTTACTTGTGTTTGCGTCGGTGCTGTTATATAAATCGAACATTAGCATCGCTATTAGTACTGACCTATAAAGCGCACCTATCCAGAGCTTCACGTTCCCCGTGTCCCCGCCTCTCGAAAGTGGGAGCGTTTCCACCAGCCTTGCTGACATCGTGGCAGGCATCAGGTTTCGGTCGTCGTCCGGTTGCCTGGTCTATACGCTGAGTCGGGAGTGCGCAATTCGGTCGATTTCATGGCGACATCCACGCGCACGCAGGTGCGCCATGACCGGTTGGCGGGGAGCGCCAGGAGGCGAAGATGAGGGCGCGCAAGATGTGGCAGGGATGTGGTCAATGAGAGAAAGCGAACCGTGGGAACAAGCGGAAATGAGGATAGATGTTCCGTGGCTGCCATGACGGCACTTCGGGACGACTTCAGTGTGTACGGATGCAACGAGTGTGTGACTGTGTATTAACCTTTTCAGTGTGTGTGTGTAGCCCACCAGTGTGACTGTGGTACAAATGGTAACTACCCCTTGCAGTACGCATCCAAGCTATTCGCAAAATCGCTGCCCGCCGCGTCGAAGTCAGACTCGCACGCCGTTGTCTGCAAGTTTCGATTGAGGAAGGACAAGTGAAAGAGAAACAGACACTTAGATACTTACATGATCCGACTGGTCGTCCTTCTTAACATGTTGAGCGCCTTGGCACCTGTCGGTGTAAAAGTTGGTCCCCTGCCAGTGGTTATGCATCCAATCGAGAATGAAATGAGAGGGAAAAGGTACCAAAAGTTCATTGAGAAGTCCACGAACGATGTCTAGAATTTCCGTCAAGGTGCTGCGCTCTTTCTTGTTGTTCATGTAAGCACAGAGCGGCTGGGCTGTCTCGGTGCTGGGATTCTTGCAAAAGGACTCATACGCGTCCCCGGAGCCCACCTTTAGGGCGTTGAGCTCCATAATGTGGGATTTCCACTGAGCCGGGCAGGCCGACGCATCCGAGCCTCTTTCGTGGCGCTGAGAAGGCAAAGCTTATATGCTCAACGGCGAACAAAGGGGGAACAAACAGATTACTAACGAAGCTTTCCTCAACTAAAACGGTAGGTGTTGCTTTTGCCATTGAGATGGCGAGGAGGATAGTGAAACGCTGTAGTGCATGACGAGAGAAGGAGAATTTGCCGGGGGTGTGGGACGATGAAGCATTAGTACCCTGCTTTATACCCCGACGCAAGCAAGTGAGCAAGCCGCAAAGCAGCTCGGACAGGGAGAATTCTCAAGCAGAGTAGGTTCAATACAATGAAGATCAGCGCGCAGGCTACAGATGAATATGTCAGCGGACACGCAACTGACTCGCACTGGCACTCGTCCTTGTTTCGATGTTTCAGCCTACAGCCGTCACGGTCGCGGTAGTTCAAGCGCGCTTCTCATCAGTGTCGGTAAGAAAGATTTGGCCCTCTAAGAATGTGCCACATTTGCTTGCGGTCCGAGCAACGCCAGAGAAACATACAGTCATGGATCCACAGTCACTGCGTCAATTGCGTTCTTGGCTGATCCTGACATAAAAAATGTGAGCAGTGCGGAGTACTTACTTGCCAAAAATCTTGCTTAGTTTCAGCCCGTTGCCATGTTGGTGTGCACACACCGATATATAAAGCCACTCCACTACAACGCTCGTAAAAAAGTAAAGTCCATGGTAAAAACCGAAACATCATCATCATCATCATCTATCATCAACTCTAGCGTGCTTCATCCAGCTCTCAGTTGGTAAAGAAGTCGAATTTCTGGCAAGCACCGCTGTTGGTGACATAGGCGGGACTCTTGGCGTCAGGTCCAACGGCGACACATCCGCCGTTGAGGCCAGACGAACGGATGGTGCACTGAGAAGCGACTCTGCCGTGGATTCCCGAAATACCGGTAGCGCAAGTGTCACACTGAACGGTCCAGATCTGGTCACTGCACAAAAAGTTGTTAGTGCTACTGACCGGGAAAATGTATCGGAAGATACTAACGGGGCGTTACCGCTGTCAGAGGCCTTGTCGAGGAGGATACTGCCGTCTACACGGGCAGAGACAGCGAGGTTGTTGTTGGCAACATCCCTACGTATCAAGATGAGAACGCAAGAAGTAATATGGGAGGATGGAGAAACACGTACTTGATGATGTAGCCAACGACGGGCTGACCGGTCTGCTGGAAGTGCCAGTCGACTGCATTAGCACCGCGGAAGCTGCTGGAGATGACGGGCGCGAGCGCATTGGCAGCGGAAGGACCGAATTCCAATGAGCAGAACGAGTCCACGACGCGGAGACCCGCGCCCTCAAAGTTGGGCGAGCAGCTGGACCCGCCACGCGCGGCCAAGGGAGAGGCAGAGGCGAAAGCAGCGATGGAAAGAGCAACGATGGATGAAGCGAACATGTTGAAAGAAAAGTTAACTAAAATAGAAATAACAAGTTGAAAAGGATCAGTTTTCGAAGAAGAAGAAAGGTGATCAAAAGGTGGTGTGAAGAAAGTGAATGAGGATATCAAGGAGGAGGAGGGAAGGCTTTTGTACCTCGAGGCTTGAGCCCACATTAGGGAACGCAAGGCATCGTGGGCGAGACACAGCTATCACTTGTTTCGGAACGAGGACGGGGAGGTTTGCGCGGTGTGCGGGGTTTGAGAGTCTCAAGCGGTCGATACAACAGAACCTAAGGCATTCGGGATGACCAAAATGTGAGTGAGTCGAGATCCAAAAATATATTCTGCTTATACGTGGTGAAGACTCTGAAGAGTCAAGACTCAAGAGACGTGCTCGTGCCGATGCCGGATGCCGGGCAGAAGTTGATACTCCGCTTAAAAATACGAACCCTCAGGACCGTTTCCGGGATTTCCTACTAATCAAATGCTCACGCTGCGTATAGCTTCAAGAACATCCTGTGCTCGTCAATCCCAGAAAGAGGACAGCTTCGACACGCTTTCTGGCGCGTTCTAGAGCACGGCATGCTCAGACCGCTTCCCGCCTACTTTGGACATAGGATCACCGCCCTCGGGTTCAGTTCAGCGCTTTTGCTGCATTTGTGATTTCTGCAAAGCTTCGGGTCTCGTCTCGTCCGCCATCAGTCACCTGATGGATGGGCTCTCTTCTCCCGAAGTCATGTTCTGACAACTGTGGGACCTCGCCTTCTCAAAGTCGGCGTTGAGCTTGACCTGGTGATGATTTGAATGTGTTCCTTGTCATTGAATACGACACTGATAAGCTCAAAGTCCATATGCGTCACATTTTTGCCTTCGTCCCCCATGTCCCCGTCAAAAGACGAAGACGTCCTAGCTGCGCTCGGCTACAAGCAAGAGCTGAAGCGTCATTTCAGTTGGTTTGAGCTGGTGGGGTTGTCTTTCACTATCATTGGTGTAGTCCCATCCATTGCGTATGTGCTCTACACGAGTTGTTATCAAGACTTACAAGATATCTAGTGCCGTCCTCGTCTTCTCCATTCCCTATGGCGGTCCCGTCTCTATGATATGGGGGGTCCGTGTTTTCTCCTTCGAAATCAACTGAGATCCAGAACTGATACCAGGACAGTGGCTTGTCGCATCTGTTTTTCTAGTTTGCATAGCCCTTGCTTTGGCTGAGCTGGGATCCGCTCAGCCGACATGTGGGGGGCTATACTATTGGACGCATTTCTACTGTTCTGATAAATACCGGAACGTGCTTTCATGGCTCGTCGGATGTATGTTCTACTGCCTTGCCTTAGATGACTGATTCTCACGGTGGACTTGTAGATATCAACACCATTACCTATATCTCGGCTGTAGCAAGTGGCGGATATGCGCTGTCCGTTTTAATGATGTCTGCTGCTTCCATTGGACGCGATACCTTCGCACCAACAACTGGTCAAACTTAGTATATTGCCATCACTTTCCTCACGTCGCCATTCTGAATGTCTTCCAGCGCGCTGATGGTGGCTGTACTCGTAAGCGAAGCCGTCGTGTCGAGTATGGCAACCCGAGTTGTCGCACGCCTACAATCACTATTCATCGTTCTCAATGTGGGGTCAGTGCATATCTCAACTCGCGTAGAACGGTACATTTTCGAACTGCAACCAATCGGAACCATTTCTAGACTTTTTCTAGGCATTATAATCGCCCTCCCTGCAGCCACGCCTTCCGAATTCAAGAATTCTCCCAGCTTTGTGTTCGGGTCCTTCCAGAACCGTACGCGACCTTTAAAATTACACGCCTCTATCCGTTACGCTGATCATGTGACAGTCTCCCTTTGGCCCGATGGTTTTGCATTTATCCTCTCATTCATTGCTCCGGCGTGGGTTATATGTGAGCGTCATTTTCCCCCTCTCTAATAAAATAGGCTCATGTATCGTAGCTGCGTTAGACGCTAGTGTACACATCAGCGAAGAGGCGAAGAATGCTGGTATGGCCGTCCCGAAAGCCATCATTCTTTCGGCTGTCATCAGCGCCCTCTTAGGCTGGGGTGCGTATTCTTTGAGCATATCCACACCCCGCTTACCGGACTTGTCATACAGCGGTGAATATTGCTTTGGCGTTCAATATGGGTCCGGATTTGGAGCTTCTTTTGTCCGACCCGATTGAACAACCCATGTCCTCGGTATGCATGCCACAGCTCAGCTCAGAATTTCATTTTACTGACGTGTAACTTGACGCAGATCCTCTTTCATGCATTCGGTCAGAAAGGCATGCTAATATTTTGGACTTTCATTATCATAACGTTGTAAGTAGTCTGAACCGAATCTTTTCGCCACCTGACAGTCCGCCTACAGCTACGCCGGTTTAGCTGATCTAGTAAGCTCGGACTCGTTCCTCCTTAGATTCTACCCGATGACAGTGTTTATCTCCCAGATGATGGCGGCGTCACGCCAGACTTTCGCATTCTCCAGGGATGGTGCTCTGCCAATGTCGAGAGTCTTCTATCGACTCAACAAACACACCGGCACGCCAGTCAATTGTACCGTGGCTTGCGCATCCGGGGCGTCTCTTCTTGGACTTCTCATGTTTGCGAGTCCCGCCGCCATCAACGCCGTGTTCACGATTCCCGTCATCTGCCAGTATGTGACGTTCACCATTCCCATCATGGCGCGCTTTCTCGCAGGGAAGGAGTTCGTCCCGGGACCGTTCAGCCTCGGAACATGGGTGAGTGTTTCGGCATACATCTCTTTGAGTCGAGTGTTTATGCCCGTAGGGTCGTCCGGTCGCTTTCGTTGCGTCATCGTTCATGTCATTCATGGCTGTAGTGTTGTTCTTTCCCTTGGAGCCGCATCCTTTGGTCGACGAAATGAACTATGGTGTAGTCGTGTTCATGGGCGTTGTGACGCTCTCGATGGCCTACTACTTTTTTCCTGTCTATGGTGGAAGATATTGGTTCACTGGACCGGTGTCGACAATTAATGTTGCCTTTCGGGAGGGTACAGCAGGCGATGACTCAAATGAAAAGGTCATGGTAGTTGAAGAGCTAGCGACCGTTGTTCCCATATTTTAACACTGAATGTAAAATCACACACTGTAATGTTGTAACTTCAACCGGGTGAAATTATACGTCTTTGGATCGCGACCGGAAACACACCTCGTCGTGACCCTCTTCTTTATCGACGCGTTATCTAACCCCGTCCGCACTTTTGCTCCCTCCTTGCCTTATTTGTGAACTGCGAGCAAAGCGAAAGCCTCAGCAAAGATTGACTCGCAGCAAATTGATGGCGATCGATTGCCTGCTTCTTCCTTCCCACCTTCATCACTGTCATCGATGTACAACTCGGGAGACCATGCTGCTGATTCAATCATTGCAAAAAAACACTTCTAAAGCAGAGCGTAGAATGTAACGCTGTCTAACGGTTTGATGCAGAAGTGGACCTCCGTAAGTCGACAGTTCCGTTGTTTCGCGTTTCTTGGAAGATGCTGACAGCGCAAGGTCATGCATGTTATCACTGACAGAACGGACGTCTCCTGACCAGAATCGAATATACGGACAAGTCTAGACTCGCCGCAACTTGGCCGCAACAACCGCAGACGCATTTCGGAACGTGCAATGTCGCCATCCATCATTTATCTCAGCCTCGAAGGGGAATGCATAATTGGCCAGTGCACGCTTAATTGAGGCTTCCCTCGACGCTAAAGGGCTTATAGGATGTTTGCTCTGAAATAATAGGCTTCGGGCCCCAGAAGGGAATCGATTCTTTATGGACTACGTCTTTCTCCACAGTTCGCGTCTTCATCAACGGTTGTTGTTGATGAACTTTCCCGACATCAATTTCCGAAAGTCCAGACGAAATGCCTTATACGAGCGTACTCCAACTCGTATAAAAGGCCCAATAAACTGCACGGAGACTCATCATCAGCCTTCTCAACAAACATGTCTTTCGCATACACCCCGAACTTCCACCTCATCCAAGCTCGCAATGAGCTCGTTCTCGAGCGAGGTCAATCCCCGGCAACCCCGAAGAACAAGCGTGTTCTGGTCGTCGGTGGCGGCGTCACTGGATTTACTGTAGGAGCGATTCCACAAATATATGTCCTTGTTTTATGACGGTTCTCAGACTGCTTGGACGCTCTTGGACGCTGGATACCAAGTAACCATTGTCTCTGACCGTTGGGCGGACCCAAAGGATCGCATCGCCTCTCAGATCGCAGGTGCTCTGTATGTACATTCCATTGCTATTAGCCGCGGTTCTAACAACATTTCCACAGATGGGAGTGGCCGCCCGCCGTCTGTGGCAAGCACACTGACGTACGTCCATTTTGCGTTATCAAAGGGCTTCAACCTAAAGCATTCTTCAGGTCATTTCACTCGAAAAATCCAAGAATTGGTGCATGACTTCGTACCACATCTTCGACAAGCTCCAGGAATGGATGCCGCCCGTCGGAAACTTGAAAGCTTTCGACCATGGCGTACGCATGGGCATGGCCAACTTTTTCTTCGTCGAGAAGCTAGAAGAAATGGCCGATGTCGGTCAATTAGACAAATGGAATGAAATTCAAGCGATGTCCCCAGAGGTAAGTCTCACCCGACACGCACTTCTATCACGCCTTGACTTTGTTATGTGTAGATCAAGGGCGTTAAACGCGACCCAACACTCATAAATCGCCACCAAGTTAACAAGAAGGCCGGTGTCGTCGACTCTTACCAGCATATGTCGCCAATGATTGACACCGATGCGTATATGCGCTGGCTCCAGTTCGTGGTGACCTGCAAGGGTGCTGAATTGTACACCCGAAAGGTGGAGGGAGATCTCTTATTCCAGGAAGAACAACTACTCTCCGAGTACAACGCTGATATCCTTGTTAACGCCACTGGTCTGGGATCGCATGATCTCGCTGGCGACGAGTCGGTCTATCCGCTTCGTGGCGCCCTTGTACGAGTAGTGAACGATGGCAAGATCTTCCCCAAGGTCACTGAAGCACTTGTTGTCACTCATGACAATACGCGAGGAGAGGATGAAGATATCGTCTTCATTGTTCCCCGAAACGACAACATTCTCATTGTTGGCGGTAAGCATAAATTTCTTCGAGTATAACTTCTTCTGATCAAGGCTTGCATTAGGACTTGTCCAACCACACGAGCACAACCTTGACTTGAAGATGGACAGTCCGGAGATCCAAAGGATGCGCGCACGGTGCAACAACTTTGTACCAGGTCTCGAGAACGCCGAGTATGATCCCGATGCACCCCTCGTTCAAGGCTTGCGGCCGTTCCGCGGCACCAATGTTCGTGTCGAGCGGGAGACCAGGAAAAGTGATAGCAGAACCATTCACACCTATGGTCATGGCGGGAGTGGCTTCACCTTATCGTTTGGCTGTGCACGAGACGTGAGTCTGTTCTACGTCTACTATAGTTGGCTGGCTCCTGACATGCCGATAGGTCCTTGGCTTGGTGAACGAATTGGAGAAGGACTTAACAGTCTCTGAGGCAACTCTTGCCCACCTTTAGGAGACACGGAAACTGCAGTGGCATTGTACAACAGTAGTCAAGTAAAAGAGGGCGCCGTAGCTAGTCAACTCAAAATACAGTGCGTGGTTTTGGAACTTCCCAAAAGAGAATTGCGACCACGTGATGCGCACAACCTTGCTCCTCCTCCCACCACATCCTCCCATCATCATCATCCTGTTCTGCTGTTATGTTGTTATGGGTTATGGGTTACGAGTTACGGGTTATGGGTCTCGCCTGCGTGTTTGCCAGAAATGGGTGGTGGTGGAATGTGAGACATTCTGAGACACTGCTGCAAGCGTCTCCAGACAGCAAGCCAAGTCGTGTTGAGCGCCGGGAATTGGAACCCTGCGTGGGGGGTAGCGCAGGTGTTCGTCGCCTGCTGAGTGGGACGCGTGAGCCGGCAACTAGTTTTGTCGCTACGAAGCGCTGTTCGCTCAGTGGCCCGTGGCTGCCTGAGCCGGCGAGGCAGTATACGGGACCCGGTTGCCGTAAGAACTCGGCCGTCGGGTGTATTACCTTCCTCATACTCATATTCATACTCACGATCTCCTTTGTTCACCGCCACCACCACTTTCAATGAGGAAACTCGGTATTTTCTCATCTACTTCTTTCTCCCTTCTTAATTGTTTTAACACTCATGGCTCAACGTTCGCTCTCTCTGGATGACACCCCCAGGACTCTGGTCAAGTTGACCACGACGAACGGTCTGCGAACGATGTACATTCGCAGATCTGGAGGATGACTTGCATACCTGTCGTGTATTAATTCCCGCTGATACATTTCTTATTAATGTCCTCCTCGGCCTCCCGGAAGGTTTGGACTCCACGACGCGGTCATCATCCAATCTGTTGTCACCAATCCGAGCTATGTATCTGCACGGACAAGATTTAGCAGTCTTTAACACCTCGCGAAAGACCAGAACGAAAGTGTTCTGAACGAAGATCGTAGCTTTAACCTGACATCAACCGCTCTTGGGATAAGTTCACCAGCGCGGCTTCTTGGAGTCGTACGCCCAACCGGAAATGTCATCAACCTGGGCGAGCCTTAACGATACTTGACAGCTGGAGGAAAGCGGAGGCTAACGGCTGAAGCATCATTTGGTTTCTTTAGCGAATCTCTCGGAGCTGCGGCGGCAGCGCGGTGCAGACGTGACCACAGAAAGA
The DNA here is from genome assembly GCA_015501595.1 of Hymenopellis radicata. NCBI lineage: Eukaryota > Fungi > Basidiomycota > Agaricomycetes > Agaricales > Physalacriaceae > Hymenopellis > Hymenopellis radicata. The sequence continues at coordinate 7,090 of JADNRX010000244.1, read as the reverse complement.
CTTGATCTTTGGAAATCGACGGCTCCTTTCTGCGTTCTTGAAAGCATTTATATCATATTCGGAGAGGTCAAGTATCCTCCCGCATTGCTAAACGCACGTCAAGCAACATGTATCGAGGGACACTGCGTTCATCAAACATACAACACATATCTCAGGGGGGTTGTGCTTTCTAGCACCATACAGCACACGTTAGCTCCTCAATTCAGACAGAACATATCGCGAAGGAATAGATATCCGTTGCTACGGGGATGATAGTCAAGATGAGTGGTATAAATCTGCTCAACGGTCACCAACGTATCTGACACTCGAGGCAAGGAGAACATACTAGACTGTATGATACCTTTACAGCTTCGGTCCGGGTTTCTTCAAGGCCTCAAATCGAGGTGCTCTCTTCTCCATCATTGCAGTACGAATTTCCGCCAAGTCCTGAGTGATCGTTGAGACGGGCACGGCCGGGGCAAAAGGTCGACGGATCAACTCACGTTCGTTTGCAGAGCAGCTGAGTTCCAAATCGCAGTGTAGTCCAAGCTTTGCGCGATACTAAGGGAGAATGAGTCACAGAACAACTTCAAGATGAGGGCGGGCGCTCGCCTATGATCAATGGCATGCGATATCAATCTTTTGGTTCCAGCCACGGCAACCGGACTTTTACTGGCGATCGCTTTAGCCAAGTTCAACGTGGCTTGCACGACCTCGACTCGGCCGCCGGCGACAATAGTTGATATTAGCCCCATCCTTTGCGCCACCGTGGCGTCGAAGAACTGGACGTGTATGCGTATTCGCGTACCAGTGAAAGATTGCCTGCTACCTTGGGCAGGTACGAGAGGGTGCCGATATCTGCAGCCAGCCCGATTTCTGTTTCCTCATGACAACTCAGCACATGTAGCTGTTGATGTAGCCGTGAACCGACCTTGATAGAGAACGTTGCATTCGATGCAGCGTATCGTATATCACATGCAGAGATTATATCGACGCCGAGACCAATTACCGGTCCATGAACCGCGACGATAACGGGAAAAGGACATCGTAGTGGTGCACCGATGTGGTGCTGGAACTCCCGGATGATGCTGGTGAGCGAAAACGCCCTTCGAGCACCGTCATCTTCGGCAGCGCTGAGTGAATTATTCAAAGAGGAGACTACAAACCTCTTAGTATTATACGTCACTGCAGCTTGCTTTCACTTACGGTCAATTCCAGCCGTGAAGATCTTTGGCAAACTGGAAGACAGCACAACAACGCGAACGTCGGCACCACTGTGCGTCAAGTTGTCAAACAAACGACCATAGTCAGTCCAGAACCTGTCGTGGCGTGTTAGGTGGGAGTTATGGACTCGAAGACGCGTAATTACTCCATAGAAAACGCATTCACTGGTTTTCTATCAAATGTTGTAAATATTGATCAGACCGAGAGGGCTGAGTATCGGGATATACCGTGCTAGCTCGACGTGATAAACATGAGAAGAGGGTTCTGAGACAATCAACCAATTAGTCGAGAATTCTGAAGCCATTTGAAGGTGATGTTGGGGGGGAAGCAAGGAGCGGCAATCGGGTAACGGACATCCGGTTGCCGATTACGTGAAACGGTTGATCGCGCTAATCCAAGACATCGTGGTTTGCAACTTTACCAGAAACTCTGATGAGGAACCAGCTAATTCTCCAAATCTCTCCGATTTTCAGTACTGCCGTCGCAGTCCTCACGGGTGGTGAGAAAATCCCGCTCACCAAACATGCTTTCGATCGTTACTGCCACGGACTTCAATGTGGCGGTTATGGCTGACAAGCACCCTAAAACTGCCATTCACTCTCCCCTCTGTGCCCCTTTATGTTTGTACTCCATTTCTATATAAATGATCAGTCGTCAATCGTTGGGACGCCATTCTTCTTCTTCTTCCAAAGTTATCTGGCATTTGCTGACTTGACCTGCGGCCATGACGGACACATACGATATCATCTTCGCTGGCGGTCAGTAAATTCTTGTCTGGTCATCTCACAAACGGCTCACTGTATACTTCCAGGAGGCACCGCGGCCTGTGTGACAGCAGGACGTCTGGCCGAACTATCACCATCGCTCAGAATACTGGTTCGTGGTTGTCCCACGTCGATCGTGTGAATTGAACTTGACTACGAAGCTAGATTATTGAACCTGGTCCTCACACCGAGAACGTCGACGTTCATGTACAACCGGCACGGTATCTGGCGAATCTTGCATCGGAAACCACGTTTTCGCGTTATAGTTCCGAGCCCAGCGACGCACTAGGGGTCGAAAGATTGTCGTCCCCACCGGGAAATGCATCGCTGGTGGCTCCGCGGTAAACTGTAGTGCTCTTCCTCCCTCCCTTTGAACTAGTATTCACGCGTCTTGATTAGTTATGATGTACACGAGGGCCTCTGCGTCTGACTACGACGACTGGGAGAAATTAGGTAACCCAGGATGGGGTTCCAAGGACTTGATTCCTCTGGCTTGCAAGGTTTGTGAAACTGTACGACACTGCGTGCTCGACTGAGGATGTTTGTTTCTAGTTGGAATCATACGAGCCCTTCAGTGACGAGGACATGTCGACCCATGGTTCGTCTGGTCCCATACAAGTTTCTCCCGGCGGGCACAGGACGGACATTGGCGAACAGTTCCTCGAAATGGCCGCCAAGTACGACCACAATCGATCGTTTGCCAAAGACATCAACGATTTCCGCACCTGTGACTCATATGGGGTATGTTTTTTACATCTATATTTTGAGCATTTTTCTGAGAAATGATTGCAGCGTTGGGCGAAGTGAGCGCAGTCAGTTATCGCGTAACCTGGATTCTGACGCTCCATAGATACATAGGCCACGAAAGTGGAAGGCGATCAGATGCGGCGCATTTCTACATCTATAACAAACGTCAAAATGCCAATCTGGTCATTCTCACTGGTAAGCGGGTCAAGCGGGTTATCTTCGAAGGCATCACCGCATGTGGTGTGGAGTGTGTTGATGAAGGAGGGAGCATTTCTCAAGTGTCGGTGTTCAAGGCTGTGCGTCTTGTCGTCGTTTCGGCAGGTGCTTTTGGTTCCCCGACTATCCTCGAACGGTACATCATTTCCGTCTCACTTAAGAAGTTAGAGATCTGACTACTCCACGTTGTTGGCAGGTCTGGTATCGGTGCTAAGAACATTCTGGATGAATGCAAGATCCCTCAAGTCGTCGATCTGCCCGGGGTGGGAGAAAACTATAATGGTACTTTTGTCCGCCTTCCTGCTATTGTATTTGATGGACGACATGGTAGATCACAACGTCTATTTTCCCGCATACTTTGTCGACGAGAGGACGGACACAATGAACGATCTCTTCGGAGGAAACAAGGAGGCTATAGCGAGTACGGATTTGTTCGTTTTCCCACTGATGCCGTGGCTCATGATATGTCTTAGAACACGAAGCTCTTTGGAAAGAGGGTGGTAGAGGACTCATGGCTCACAAGTAAGTTTCATAGTGTCTTTCCCTAGTAGGATGCTTAACACTCTGCGCCGCTCAGTGGTATCGACGCCGGTATCAAAATTCGCCCCACGCCGCAAGACGTTGCTAGCCTCGGATCGGATTTCCAGGATGTCTGGAACTCGTTCTACGCGCCTGCGCCCGATAAACCTCTGTATTACATCGGACCTATTGCTGGGTGAGTTCTGTATGTATTCCTTTCCGCAAGGTAGTGACCGTTGCTTAATAGATACATCGGGAGACACGCCTCAAACCGAAGGCTTATGCACATGATCTATTACGCTGTACGTGCTGGTCAATTGACCCTGCTATTTTACGGTTGAAATGACTTGTTGTCGCTATCAGGAATACTTGAAGTCTATCGGACGCGTTCACATTGCGTCGGCCGACCCGTATACGCCACCCTACTTTGATTGCGGTTATCTAACCCAGTGCGTCTCTTCTCGTCAGACGATTCCGTACTGACCCGTGAACTTGTAGCAAGTTTGATGTCATCGCCGCCAGGTGGGCGTACAAACGTACACGAGAATACATTCGGAGGATGGCGTGCTACAAAGGAGACCATGCACCCGACCACCCCCAGTTCCCCGCAGGCAGTCCGGCCGCTGCCGTCGAACCGTTGAAGCCAGTTGACCCCACCGCACCAGATATTGTGTACTCCAAGGAAGATGATGAGGCGATTGACGCCTGGCACCGTCAGACCGGTATGTGCTTTACCATCAGCTACTTCCTTTTCTGGGCTGACAAAACTGTAGTTGAAACAACGTGGCATTCGGTATGCTGCTCTTCTCGAACGCTTTGAAACTTTGCGCTGAAATGTAATGTAGCTGGGAACATGCGCGATGAAGCCGAGAGCCGCCTCTGGTGTTGTCGACTCGCGTCTGAATGTTTACGGCGTCAAGAATCTCAAGGTTGCTGGTGAGTCCCTAACGCTCGTCAACATACTCGGCACCACTTGATGTCTTGTTCAAAGATATGAGCATCGCCCCGCTCAATGTTTCGGCAAACACGTACAACACGGCGTTGATCATTGGGGAGAAGGCGGCTCTCATTATCGCAGAGGATCTAGCGTTAGTGAAGGCTTGAACCCAACGTACAGTCTTTGCAAAGGTTGTAACTCAAATACACATTCGAAGCTGGCTTCAATGTACATAGCAAGACTAGGAATGGAGAATAGCCGTATTTGCGCCACAGGTCTCTTCTTGACTTTGAACTAGTAAGTATTGCGCGTGCAATGGGTTTTCCGAGGAAAACAAGATCGAATTGCAAAGGAATAATCTATTTGGGAACCCCGGTTCGTCACGTTTGTGACACGAACCCCGGCGAAATTCTGTGGCGTAAACGAGCATTTCCCAACAAGCGAAGGGACCAGTAAGTTGTAAGAGCTGCTCTAAGAGGTTATGCACAAGGTAGACACTGAAAGTCACAACAAGAAGCACCCATTAAGTATGCCACACCCCACACTTGTGTAATACACCTATACTTATAGAAGTAGGCCGCCTCTCAATCCACCTACCGTCAAACTAACTAGCACTTGGAAACTGTTTTTGGATGCTGACGAAGGTCCCGCCGCCGTCTCGGACGGTGGACCAGACTTAAATGTTGTTACTTGCCAGCTCGGAGTCACTGTGAGAGCAAGAGTGGCAGTATCCATGTTATATGACTACTACATGGCTACTTCCTCATCCTGAACTCGACAAAGATATGTACTTAGACTCTTAAGGTCGAACTCAGCTGAGGACCCCCGGTCGGATGACCGGGCCGAGGAGGGTTCGCGTCACAAACGTGACGAACCGGGGTTCCCAAATAGATTATTCCAATTGCAAACTCGCCTCCATGCACGTAACTGCACGTGGTCCGAAAGCCTGGGTTTATCCATCCACCACCTCCTCCCGTTCTCAATATCTAGTATAACGTCTGGCGGCAGAGGTGGTGTAGCCGTTACCTACTGCCATCGCCCGATCGGTAGGATAATTCGCGCTTTTTTGGGTTCGACTTGCTGTGTGTCGAAAGAGCTGTCATTATCGCGTCTCGCTCCCTCCGCTGGTGGGGTCGCTTGGAGCCTTTTGCAAGTCCTCTGCTGGCAGACTAGTAACTCACCGGTTATGTGCTGCCGTTTAGGGGAGGCTTCAACAAAGCATTTTTGGCTCCCACTTGCATTGGGGAATGCGTCTTCTTTTCAAGCGACCGGGAATATGTCAGACAGCATAAATGCCGGGCCACACGCATCACGACGTATTTGGGCTCTTCATCCCGCGTTAAGAGGAGCAACAAGGAGAGGAGGAAAGGACATACTAGTTATCAGTTATCGCGCGGAAGTTCTTTTCTGGTCATTGCGTCAACGGAAAGCCGGGGGGAGGAAGATGTGAGACCTGCACCCAAGGACGCGACGAGCAGCTTTGGTTTTACTGCGGGACGACCCCGTGGCGGCAGAGGTGGTGCAGCGGTTACTACTTACTGTCATATATCCACGGGTTTGAAAGGATAATTTTTGAGGTTCTGCTACCGACTTGCCCAGGTGATCGTTCAAGTCAAGGAAGAGGGTGTGCCTACGCAGAAAACATTCCGCGTACTACCTCCGCCATTCGTATGCTTAGGGTTGTTCCATTTTTTAGCCTGAGGTTTCGGCTGTCGAAAGACTCACTGACTTGCCAAGGTGACATTATCGCCATATCACCCCACTGACTGGTCAGTCCATGAGCTCACGGAGAGATTCAGACCTTCAATATGCAGCCGGGTTAACTGGGAGCCACGAGGAGGCTGGCGGGGAAGGGGGAATTGTGGCGACGTTTCACGCGGCCGGCAGCAGCACGTGATCCCGTGTTTCCTCTTTCCATCCTCCTATCATCAGTCGTCTGGCTTGCTTTTCTTCAGCGAGAATAAGATGTATGACATTCTCGCAGCTTTCAGAAACAGGGATCTAAGTGCCAATCTATAGGCACCGACGTGAAACTGACGGTTAAGCGCTTAGTACCGGGCTGCAAGACATCCAAGCCACAAGATATGATGTTCGTATGTGTTTCCGCTCTAAGCTGTTAACTAAGAGGAATCCAACTAATTTTTTTCTTGCTGCGCGCAGGTTCATCTTCTCACCCACGTCTACCCACCTACGCATGACCTGAATTGGAAAAAGAGCGGCTCCCTCCGTTCGTGAGCCTTTCGCAAGTCCTCTGCTGACAGACTCTAGTAGTCACTCAAGTACTCACCGGTTATTTGTTGCCTTTGCTACTGTCCAATGCTTTTGTGATTCACTCGATTCCTAGGTTGGCCATGGCAGAGGTGGTGTAGCGGTCACCCACGCTATACTTCGATCGTGGTCCTAGTCTTTTTCTTCTTGTGGCTTTGAGGACAAGGAGCCCAGATACTTTGTCCTGCCAGTCGTCAAGTGGCTGGTTGGTTTGCCTCAAGCTGCTGCTTTCCATCGCGCAGAGGTAGTTTATATATAGTCTCGGAACCCGACTTTATAGGATGTGAAGACAGTCGTTTCACCTACTGCCATATATAAGGAACGTGCATTTTTTGAGGTTTCGGCTTCCTGTGGCCTCGCCTAGAACCGGGTTGACATTATTATTTGAAGAAACGGACGGCGCTGAGGTGTGAGGCATAGTATCCCCCCCGCTAAA